>CDFE01064097.1:0-14640 GCA_000826465.1 Acanthamoeba mauritaniensis | reverse complement strand
ACACACACACACACACACACACACACACACACACACACACACACACACACACACACACTCACAGCTGATGAAGACGATGTCGAACAGGCATGAAGACTTATACAGAGAATGGGTGAGCTATTACGAGGGTCTGGATGCGGCCTTGGACGTAGCACCAACAAGCTGACATACGGTCATGCAAGGCGGAAGCACAGGCCTTGTATGGACACTGGCTATTGCTCACTGAGGAGAGCGCCTTCTAGGCACTGCGGGTTGGTGTAGACATCAAAGTCGCTGAGCGTGGTCATCCATTTGGCGCTCTTTACAAAGAGCCCTTGCACGATGTGCTTGGATCGGAAGAGTTGTGCTCGCCTGACCAGTGCGACATATGTTCAGAGGTGGGGGGGAATCAGATATCGCTGCACTGCAGGGGAGAAAAGGAGAGGCCGTACGCAAAGGCTTTTTGCCGGTCGTAGGTCCGCATGATGGCTTGCTTGGCCGAGTTGAAGTCATCTGTTACGTAGCCCGTGCCCTCTGTGATGAGCTCGCGGTTGGCTGCGTAGTCTGATCCGATCACGGGCGTTCCCTGTGCACAGCAGTCGGTAGTGGTGAGGAGCGAGGACAGGGCGCGTGCACCGCACCGCGCAGATGCGGGTGAGCGTGCCTTGGTGAAGGCTTCCAGGATGACGCGGCCGAATGTCTCGCCCCACATGTGGGTCCAGAAGAAGAAAGCTCTGGCGTTCTTGAATGCCTCGTGGTGGGGCTTCCCGCGGAGCAGCTCTCCCCGGAACTCAAAGTTGGGATGCTCCTTCATGAACTTGGGCATTCTGAGTCCAGGAGGGAGGAAGAGGTGCGTGAGGAACAAGAGACACACACAATATGTGGGTTGGGTGGGGTCTGTACCTCTCGACTACATGAGGATCAGAGCGACCGTAGACCACAAACTTGTGATCTGGGAAATCGATGGCCATCTGCTGGAACTGGGGAAGGCCCTGATGATGATGATGATGATGATGATGATGATGATGATGATGATGATGATGATGATGATGATGATGATGATGATGATGATGATGATGATGATGACGATGATGATGATGACGATGATGATGATTATGATGATGATGACGATGATGATGTGAGGAAGAGCGATGAGCAACATCCCATGCCCCACAACTAACTGTGGGTGGTTTGAGACCTTTTCACCGTCATACCCTCCAACCCAGAGGAAATAGTCTCCCTGTTCATCGGAGAACTGATACTCATCATCCTTGAAGGCTTGCCATTGCACAAAGCCTCGACTGTTGTCACCATGAAGCTGAGAATAGACTGGCGAGCTGTGTGATGCGCAGATGAACGGGGAGAAAGCAAAGAGTACTCTTTAAGCCAGGGGCGACCGTTGTTGATGCATCGACGGCCAGTGTAATGAGAAGGGAATCGTAGTAGGGCCGAGGGACCATGATCGTGAGCGTTCGCGCAATCACCACTGCGATGGGAGCAAACTCAATCACTGGGAGTCGTAAGTTCACGGAGCCGAGCGAACGTACTAGTGGATGGTGGCCAATACGGGGACGTCGATACCGTGCTTACGCAGGGTATTGATACAGACCTCTTCTTGGCACCAGACGAGATGAGGCCTTTGCTCGGGGTCCAGCTTCTGGTAGTAGCTGATGAAATGCTGGACATTCACGCCACGTTTGGTTGTGATTTCTAGAGTTGTGCCGCAGTGTAAAGAGAGTAGTTCACGTACCCCTATGTACACGTCTGCCTCCATGCCTTCGTGACCGACTTCGATGATGGAGAAGGTGTAGGTGTTGTTGTGTGGTGGCCTTGTGGGAATAACAGCGGAGAACTCAAGACATCCTATCACACACACACACACAACACAGAGAAAGATCGTGCCCATGGGAAAACTGAAGAACACCAAGAGACAGAGGAAAAGCACTGCAGACAGCACCGCACCATCATCTCGCAGCGCGGTGAGACCTTCGAGCTCTGCTTCGCACGCCGACTCGGAACCGCCATACCCAGCCAACGGCAATATGGCGTGGTGAGGAACACACAGGTACACCATCCGTAGCATTCGTTTCGGATGTGGGTTGGCCAGGCTTGGCACTGGTATTGGCGGCGGCGACGACAACGCTGACGCTGAGGAAGGCTGATCTTCTTGCCACGTGGCTTGTTCCCCAAAGCCAGCCATCACAACCTATCCGCACTCCGTCAGATCTGGAAGACAATTTTCAAGGGAGGAGCGCACCCAAACGACAGGGACAACCACAAACGCCAGCACGACCAATCCTCGAGTCCTTGGTGGCATCCTCCACAACTCGGCCGTGAAATAGAATGCATTATTCTTTTCTTTTCGTTTAATTTGCTTTTCTTTTCTGCTTTATTTGAGTTTGGCCAACCAAATAAGGATTATTCTGGCTCCTCGTGTGTGTCAGATACGAAAGGTCGTGGCACGACCCGAAGGACAACATCGACAAGATGGAATCGAGAGGGGCGGCAGATGCAGCGATTGAAGCCCTGTGGCCTCCAGTCACGCCTCGCACAAGTAACAATGCCTCTTGGTCGAATGAGACATTCACACTTGCTAAGTGGTGTGGTGGCCAACAGAGAGGACGTGGGACCTGGGATTCAACAAGCAGTCGGCGCTCACCTTCGCCGATACGGTCAGTTCTGAAGTAAGGCTTCTACCCCCGAGCCTGCTGGAAAACTGAACTCACCACCGGTGTGGATGTAGATACTCGCAACTCTCCCCGCCTGTGAGGTGCAGCGGCAGGCGGTGATATTTGAGCTCATCTCTACCGAGGAGAACTACAACAAGGACCTCGACGTCGTTCGTCGGGTGTGCAAGCCGGCTCGATCCCATTTCCATTACTATTATTATTATCATTTTTATTGTTGTTGTCCTTATTGTCATTTTAAATCGCACATTCGCAGGTGTTCTTGGCGCCCATCCGGGAGCGACAGCTCCTCACCAGGGAGGAGATCACGCAGCTGTTTGCCAACATCGAGCCCATTATCGAGTTGAACAAGGATTTTCTCAAGGTGTCGCCCTGCCCTTGGTATCAGCCATAGTGTGATGTGGGTGCCTCGGCCTTCGCGCCTTTAGAGCCAACTTCCGTGTACAACGTTTTAACACCACAGGAATTGAAGGAGCTGCAGAAGAGGGAACCGGTCATCACTTCCATCGGTCCGCTTCTCCGTCGATGGGTAACGCCACCGGTCGACCTCGTGTCTCACTCCAAGCACTACTTCTCTAGCTGACTGATTGTCGCTGTCCATAGGTGGACAAATTTGTAGTCTACCTGGTCTACTGCAGCAACCACTCCTACATCACCGAGAAGCTGCGCCAATTCAAGGCCGTTTATCCCAGTTTTGTTCAATTCACCGAGGTCAGTTGTCACACCTCTCTCTGGGTGGGTTGGCACCGATGAGGACGAGGCAGGGGACTCACATTCAGGTGCTGCAGGAGTGCTTTGTGCTTCCAGAATGCAGACTGCTGTATCTCGACAGCTTCCTCATAGCGCCGCTCCAACGTGTATGTAAGTACCCTTTGCTCTTCAAGGTGCGCGCACCACTGCTGTGGTGCTGTGTCTCCCGTCAACCACACACGCGCGCGTGACGTCCAAGACCGAATGGCCGAACAGGAACTCGACAAACACACGGACGAAGGACACCCCGATCACCACGCGGTGCAGGAAGCGAGCAGGGCCATGACAAGCCTGCTAATGTTGATCAACGAGCGGACGAGGCAGGCGGAAAACATCGACAAGATGATACTGGTTAATAGCAAACTCGAGTTCAAGGATGGCGAGGTGTGTGACACACTCTCTGAGTGTTCCAAGTGTGTGGCGACGCCCATGCTCACCCGACTCCCCCCACCCCGCGCGCCCAGTCGGAAGAGCTGATCACAGCCAAGCGGATCTTTATACGAGACGGGACCTTCAATGTGACGATCAATGCACACCGACTGCAACTCAAGGAGGTGCAGGTGTACCTATTTAACGACATCATGCTGATCACCAAGAAGAGGTACTGCCAGCAGGGTTTGCTCATGTGGTCACGACAGACGTCGCGAGGCTGACCTTTCCTCCGCGGGTCGCGAGGCAGCCGCAAGAACAAAGACTCCATGTTCCAGGTGCGCAACAAGATTCCGCTCAACGCAGTGCTCGTGCGAACGCAGAAAGACGTGCCCCATCTCAAAGGTGAGTTCCCTCACACTGTGTGGCTTGCCGTGTTATTTTTCTCCTAAAGTTGGTGTAGACAACGTGTTCGAGGTGGTCCACATGGGAGATGTGGTGTACACATTCGAGCCAACCACGCAGAGCGCCGACGAGGTGCGGACCTGGGTGGCCGAGCTGACCAAACTCGCCGCCGTCGCTCTCGCAGCCGCCGTCCAGGTGCACAAGAACCGACAGGATCTGCTCGAAGAAGTCGAAATATCAGATGACTTGAGTGGTACGCGCACAGACATCCAAACCAAGAAGCGGCGACGACAACTAATCAACGCCCACTTTAGTCGATGTGAGCCAGCCGCCAGCTGCCGACCTACGCCCTCGAGCCGCAGCCCCTTCCGCGGCCAAACGCAAGTCGTCCCTGCTCAACTTCTTCCTCTCCACCATCGGCGGAGAAGGCGACCTGCCCAGCCCAAGCAAGACTGCACGTGCCCGGCCGAAGTCCGGGGGCGGCCTCAGCCCCCACTCCGTCACCACCAATGCCGGTGGAGCGTCGCCCGACGGCAGCACCTTCTCCCTGCGCGGAGCCAAGGAGGTGCTGCGCGAGAGCCTCCAGAGTGAACGGCGGCTCCGGCTCGAGGCAGAGGACAAGGCCACCCAGCTGGGCGCCGAGCTCGAGCGGCTTAAGAGGAAGTGCCGCAGCCTCAAGAAGGATCAGAGCCAGCAGCGATCTATGCCGACCGACAAGGAGACGTCCGCGGCCACGTCGAAGCCGCCGTCTCCGGCAAAGCCCGGCCACGAAGCGATTGGCCAAAGCGCCGGCGCCAAGCGCGCTGAGCTGGTGGAGATGGCCCAGCTCCGTGGCCAGGTCAAGGAGCTGAGGCTGGAGCGGACCGAGATCGAGAGAGACCTGCGCCACCAGCAGTCGGACAACCACCACCTCGTCATACAGCTCGAGGCCCTCGAGGAACGAGCCGACATGCAACAGAAGCTGCTCGCGCTCTACAGCCAGCAGGTGGCCTCGCTCATGATGGTCACGTCGTCACTGTCGCGATCGTCCACGTCGTCCTCGCCATCATCGCCGACACCCCAGGCATTGCCGCACCCTGCGTCGGATGCCCCTCTCCTCTCAGAAGCCGCACTGTCACTGCTCGCCAGCTACCTTGCGCCTGCATCGCCGTCGCACTCTCCACCACCGTCGGCCCATACTTCACCGCATTCTTCACCGACAGAGCACCGGCGGTCAACGATCATTACTTCGGGGTCGCCCTACTACACAGCCTCCCCGCCGCGGAGGCGGAGCACGTCATCACTGCAGCGGCTCAAAGCGCGCCAGGTGCTAGCGGAGGGCGCCTGCAGTGACGCGACCTCCTCCTCCTCCTCCTCATCACGTAGCAGCAGCTCATCCCTGTCACGCAGCAGTCCGCTGGGCCACTCGCCATAGGTGAACGCCATTCCAGTATTGTGATCGACAGGTGAAAGGCAGCCGCCTTTCTGTAAAATCTTTCCCCAGCAGCTAGTTGGGGAAATGCGGTAAGAAAATGTAGTATTCATTGCTTTTCTTTAACACCAAAATAGGGTGCATTTGAGTGGTCTGTACAAAGAGCTCGTGAGAGTAGGATCATGCGGCTCAGAAGTGGGTCACTACTGTTTCTTCTTGTGGGGGTCTTTCTCTACGCCATCGCAACGCTCCGGCTAAACTCGTCGGGCCTGCTGGTCTTAAAGGAGGAGGCGGTTCGCCAGGGCCCATCATCACCACCGGAAGTGGGTCATGAGAGTGACCACGAGCGGGTGTCGTGGGGTGAGCGCAGGGTGGCGTGGCTCATTCCCTACGTCTGGAGCTCAGAGGCCGAGCGCCAGCAGTTGCCCTACTTTGCGCCGCTGTGGGCCAAGACGGTGGCAGCGTCTCGATCTGTGCTCAAGGTCTTCGTCTTCTACGAGGACCCCAACATGGAGCTGCCCTATAGGTAAGTGAATCATCAATTCTCGGGATTCAATCAAACGTTTCTAAAAGACCTAACATGGAACTGAAATATGAAGGTCACCTCCGCCAAACCTAGAGTTCGTGTTGCTGGAGAGAGGGCAGATCATTGAACGACTGGCCCGAGTCCTGCACCAGGTTGGTACCTCCGCAGTCAAACGCCATCACCATAGTTGCATTGCAACTCAAACACGTGCAGAAATGGCCAGACCAGGACCCCCAGCAGACATTGAAGAGATTGCTGGACAAGGCCCCGAAGGAGCTCTGCTCCTACAAGCCTTTATTTGGAGCTGCGTTCCAGGACTACATAGGTGCTTGAGGGTGGCTTCCACTGACCACCGGCACCTGTCGCAGTCGCCATCGCTGATGCCTGATCAACCGATACCCCTACCAACAAGCAGGGGACTTCTCGCACTGGGCGTGGGGAGACATGGACACCCTGTTCGGCGATCTTGCCCAGCTTGTGCCTGCATCGGATTTGGACCACTTTGACGTCCTGTCGTTTAACCCAGGCTACGGCTGGTACTACACCCAGGGCCAGTTCGCCATCTTCCAGAACACGGCCAAAGTAGTCAATAGCTGGCAGGTACTTTCATTCGGTCACCACTGCGTGTGCGTGTTTTTAATCGCTCACTCTTTTATCTAATCACGCTCTTGCCAGCAAGCCACCCTAGCAGACACGCTGTTGTTTGGCTCTCCCCGCATGTGGGACGAACAGGGCTTCTCTGACTGGGCAATCTACGAGAGCGATCTCCGAATCAAGCTGGCGCCCCTACAGGTGGGTGGCCTTTGACACGTGTCTCGTTTCTCTCTCACTCTCTCTCTCAACAAATCACTCGTGCCCGGGCTGAACGGTCACAGTACGAGGGAAGGGAGGGATCACGACAAGCCAACGTGACGGTGATATGGGATAAAGGTCGCCTGTTGGCCCACTGCCCCGAGGCCTACGTACGTCCCAGCATTGGTGGCGATGACGTGTGTTTCGTGTATGGAACCAAGAGTTGTCTGCAAGGTATGAACTGGTCTCTTGCAGGCCGCCGCGGCAGAATCGCCGGCACCACTGCCAAGAGAGGCTATCTACAAGGATTGTCAGTTTCAATCCACCTGGGCGTCGCCGTCCTACATGTCTGGACCGTGGACTCTGGAGAAGAATGGTACGTTCGCACAACAACGGAGACCCACCTTCAAGTGTTGACACTACCAATCAAACAGGCACGCTGGTCTCGTGCAAGTGGTACGGTCCTCAAAGACAGCCCACCGACTACGACAAGACTACGCAAGAATTCCTCTTCCTTCACTTCAACTACGTTAAGGAAGAAAGGGTGCGCCCACCCTCGCCGAAGAAGAAGAGCGAACACAGTCTGTCAGTCTCACATCAAACATCGTTTTTTATCGGTTATGCAGCGAGCAGACAACTTGGCACGAAGAACGAGAGAAGAGATACTGGACCTGGCCGAATCTGCGACACGGCTGGAGTGGCTCTGGGATCCATTTGACATTGTCGAAGCACCTCCCTGCGGCCAACCTCACGGAGGCTACTGCCCGCACCCGGCCTAACCGAGTATCTGCAAACCTTTTTTCAACAAAACCTGGGAAAATTGATGTGTTTCTTCAGAAAGGTGTTGCGGATAGCGTGATGTCGTTGGAGCATGTCTTGCTGAGCTCCACTCGGTCGGTAGGGGTGGGGTCGGACGTTGCTATGTGGCTGACAGGGTGTGTTTGGTGATCCAAGGGGTGCATGCACCTTCAACCAAAAAGAAAAGATATGAGAGGTTGTTAGTTGAGCGTGAGACACACCAATCAGCAGACAGCAGTGGCCTTGGACCGTACCAGCCACACTTGGGCAGCACGTCTCGCTCTGAGAGATATCTGAAATGCTCCCTGGCCGACTTAGGGTGTCCCTGTGGAGTGTTAACTTTTAAGCGCCAGCAGCAGCATGTAAAACATGTTCTGAAGTACTGTCAGTCGACTCACCTCAAAGTTGAGCACTACGCCAGAATCGGCGACTGGAGCCACCCCATTGTAGCGCGAATTGGCCATGGCCTCTTCGGGCCAATGGTCCTCCCCACCGGAGCGCCATGAAGGTTCAATCACGTTGTGGAACTTGTTATTGAAATCCTGGTAGGGGAAGCACCTGTGATTGATGAACGTGAGACGTCAAACTCTGACATGCACCATCCACGTTGTTTCACGTCATGTGGGGAATAAGGAGGTGCTGGCTGCACGTGCCAACTGCAATGCCACCCGGCAAAGGCCGAGTCACTGCCCAGTGTCCACCACTCCTTCACCAAACCGTTGCCCTTGCGAATGCCGTTTGTGCCGATCTGTTTAGCGCTGCGGCAGTCCTTCAAGCCTGAATCGCCAAGCGAACCTCCAACAACTCATCGGCAGCCAGGCGGACACGTACATGCCGTTGGTGGTCATCACCGATGGTGGCCCCCACGGCCCCCTGAGGCTCCAGAAGAAGCCCATCTGCGACCAGCGCACGTGGATGCGCCCACCTGGAGGATAACCTGGCACCGGGTCGAAGTGAGTCTCCTCACGCACAGGACATCTGCTCCTATTTTGTACCTGTGTAGTGTCGATAGAACATGATAGCGTCGTAGTTTGGGATCTCGTCCGCATCGGTCAAGAGTATGATGTCGTCATCGTCAAGGCCGCGAAGGCCCGCCGTTAGCGAGTGCCTAGACAAGTCCTCGTTCGTCCAGTCTTGCTGCTCTATCTTGTCCTTGAAACCTATCTCCAACGACATGCTCTTACATTTAGAATTCACATGCAACTGGGCTGGAGTGGTGTACCGTCCCAGTAGACCATGTGGCGTATCTTGGGCCAAAACCTTGTGAACCTATGCCTCGACTCCCAGAAGTGCAGACGTTTGGGCTGCCCTGTTTGCGAGTAGTTCGACTCCCCGATGATGAAGTAGTCCGCTGCATCCTGGCCCACCAAAACACACCATGATATTCTGAGTCGCTCTCGCCAATCAGCGTAGGGTAAGTCGTACATAGGTCTCCATGAGGCGAACTTCCAGGAGGTCGACTTCGCAATCGAAAGGGAACACGCACACCACCCGCACCGCCTTATCGCGCAATTGGACCCGAT
This sequence comes from Acanthamoeba mauritaniensis, assembly GCA_000826465.1. Classification (NCBI taxonomy): domain Eukaryota; phylum Discosea; order Longamoebia; family Acanthamoebidae; genus Acanthamoeba; species Acanthamoeba mauritaniensis. The sequence goes on along the minus strand of CDFE01064097.1, from coordinate 5,400 downwards.
GCCGGATCTCGTTAGGTAGCCAAGCTGACCCTTCCTCCTGCAAACTCATGCGTTTAGGGAAGAGCACACAACAGAGAAATCAAAATATAGTAGAATTGGGAGTGCACCTCCTTCAGGAAGCGAAGGGCTTGGTCGGGTGGCAGGGTTGCCATTGGTTCAGCCCACTCGAACTGAGTACCCCGCTCCTTGAGCGTGGGAAACTTGCTCTGCTGTTTCGCGACTGGCGGAGTGCGGCCCTGAATGAAGACGGTCGTCTCGATTGTGGTGGTAGTAGTTTCCGTCTCGAGCTGGGAGTCTGAGTCGAAGCTGGAGACGATGGTGGTGTTTGTTCTTGTGAGGGACCACATACGTTCTGGTCGTTGCAGCGGCAAGCTGGCCGGCTGAAAGCGGTTCAGAGTAAGCGCCTCGAGCGCCAAGTACAGCCCAACAGCCAGTCCCAAAAACAGCAGAATTGTGGGCCACATCTTGAACCTTGTTCCCCGCACGTCGTTCATCTTTTGATCGTACAGTGCAAGCCGGCAAAAAAACTTTTCTCTCTTGTTTTTTCAGCAGTTTGCTCCTTTCCATTTTTGTAATATGAGACGAAATAAGCAAAACCTGAAACCTTGCCCTTTCATATAAATATAAAAAAAAAAGGGAAGGTTGGTGAGGCGTGAGATGGGGAAGACAGCTCGGCCCAGTGGCACTGGGAAGAGACCCTTGCTGATGCTCGGGATAGCGATTTTTTTTATTGCGTCATGGGCCAGCATCCTCTACGTGCGCCAAAGCCCCCCAAAACATCAACCGGCCACAGTGTCCCCATGTCCTGCGCCTGTTCTGTCCATCAGGCTTGCTCTGGTGGGCAACGAATTCTTGCAGCAATTCCCCCTCATCGGGTATGGCGGTATTGAGACTGGAGGTACTGGCCCGGTTGGCTGCGGTCTGTCTGATTGGCCAACCATCCGCTCATGTGGTTCACAGTACAGAACTTGGCCTGGGGAATATGGAACTACATGGAGAACACCAAGAAGGTAACCTCAGCCTTGCTTCTTGCTTCTTGCGCCACTTGTTTGAGGACAATGCTCACCTTCCTGCTTTTTGGCTTGGGCAAGGGCGCGTTTGGGGACTGGTGTAAGGACGGATGGGTGGAGGTGAAAGAGTTTATGGCCGTGGTACCTGGGCGATCCCAGACCACAGACCTCAATGGCCAGGAATACCCTTTTCGTGTACCGCGTCGTTCGCTCGGCCCTCACGCCAAGTTAAGGCTTGCTACTCACTCAAAGGTGTCGTACCACAGATCCTCTCGACGCATTGCCCAGCCGGGTCGCCCACCGATCTCTACATCAGCCAGGTACCACTCATTGCAACCTCCACGTTTCCACCATCAACTGAACAACGTTTGCGCTCCTGCAGGTGAGGAACATACTGGATGGGGAGAGACCAGATTTCATCATGTCCCAGAGTCGTTGGAGCGCCGACGGACTGCTGTCGCTCAAGATTCCTATCATCTGCACCATCATGGACAGGTCGTTAGGAGCCGTGTGATGATCACACGCATACTTGTGCTGATTGACTTGTGGCTTGCAGTGGCGAGAAGGGATTCTGGTTCGGCCACAGGGCCGACAAACATTTGCTGCACTATCGCTTCGTCTCCGGCGACCAGCGCTACCGATGGGCCACCTCCGATGCCGAGCGCGAAATCTCCTCCTCTCTCTGGTAAGACGACAACTCATTGGTGGCTCTCGCTGCAAATTGGACTGGCCGTGGCTGATGGTTGTGGTGTTCTTGGGTGTGCGAAGGCCTGGTTTGGATGAAAGCGAGTACGAGTTGGGCGATCCGAACGATCGGCGCTACTTTCTCTACGTCAGTGGTAGGTGGGGCCGGCAGAAGGGCATCGACACCATCCTCAAGCTTGCGGCGCTCAACCCCGGCGACGAATTTCGAGTCTATGGCAACTCCGATGTGCGTCCTCTAGTGGCACTACAAACACCCTCTCAGCCCTTGTTGACCGTCCTGTTCGGGAAACTCACACACCCAGCTGGAGAGCGAGTTGAAGGCATTCGCAAAAACGCATCCAAACTTCAAGTACTCCCCATCTCTCAACAGAGGTACGTCTCCGCACAACGCGGAGATTAGTGCGCCCTTGAACGTCGCGTTTAATGCTGTGGCCGGACCGCTCTCAGGCCAGGATCATCAGAACGCTTTCAAGCACGCCAAGGCGCTGCTCATGTTCACTCAACTTGACGAGGTATGTTCAGCCGCAGCGTTGCCACGCCCTCCCGATGCGACTAACACCGCAGAGAGAAGGCGTTCGGCTTCGTTAGCGTAGAGGCCATGGCCAAAGGCACGCCCGTGTTTGGGTCCACCAGGGGCGCCAATCGTGAGCTCATCACGTCTGAGGTTGGCTTTCTGTCCGACGACGTGGAGGTACCATCTCCGTGCATTCCCTCCTCAGGCCGTCATTAGTGCAGTCACTGATTGCAGGTGCTGTTCGTGCAGGAGGTCAACAGACATCTGCATGACGTGTTCAACCACACAAGAATTTATGAACTTGCCAAGCTGCGACACCGCATCGATGTAGAAGTGCAGGGCATGCTCCGCATCGCGTCTAATATGCTCCTACGAAGTGTGTAAGTGTTTTGGTTCGGTCCGTCTCTTGGCGGCCAAGGAACAATTCTGCCACCCCAACTGCTCCATAACCCTTTCCAGTGGCAAGTGCGTGTATAACAGAAGTGTGAACACCATTCGACGTCGACGACATTCTGTGTTGCAACTGCAACAATGTCCTCCTCACAATTGCAGCGAGACCACCTCGGCTTTCATGAGCATCCTGCGCGAGATCTCCAGCATGCCCAGCACCTCGAATTCAACGTGGTGCCTCTCTCTCGCCAGCTGCTGGAGGTGGTTGTAGTCAAAGGAGTCGTGCAGGTGCCGCGTCACCTCCTACGGAAAGAAGTCAACACCTTTTCGGAAGAGATGAGAGAGGACAAAGAGGAAAGGTGGCCACCTCAAAGTCGTTGGAGGCGAATCCCACGTCGGGCGTGATCAGCTCCTTGTTCGCGCCGTTCGCGGTCCCGAAGACCGGCGTACCCTTGGACAAGGCCTCGATGGTGACCCGACCAAAGGCCTATAGTGCCGAGTAGTGTTAGCGCAAGCTGGCGACCGACCACCTTATCGTGGGAGGAGCAGCAGCACCTCTTCCAACTGGGTGAACATCAGCAGGCCCTTCGCCGTCTTGAAGGCGTCCTGGTGGTCCTTGCCTACACGCGCGCGGACCAGACACAGCAGATGAGCTTCACACCCAAGGATGCGCCCAAGGAGATCGCGTGTGGAGGGCTCGACCTCGCTTGAGCTCCGGCCGCCACTTGAAGTTCTGGTGCTGCTCAGCGAAACTGCGGAGCTCACTCTCCATCTGAGCCCCAAGCCAGCCCATACATTTCGCACGTCAGACCCGTGGAGGGCCGAGAGAGGAGAGGGGGGGGGCGTAAGACATACGTCGATGCCGCCGTAGGCACGGAACTCGTCCTGGGGAAACCGTTCCACAAGCATCTTGACCTGGTCGATGCCTTTGGCCCGGCCCCACGACGGTCCGCTCAAGTAGAGGAAGTGCTTGCGCTCTGCCGGGTCGCCCAGGACGAACTCGGCGTCCGCTATCCCCTGCCACAGCGCGGACGAGGCCCGCATCTCCTTCTCGTTGGTGGTATAGAGCTCCCGCTGGCGCCGCGACACGAAGCGGTAGTGGCGCAGGTGGAGGTCGTCGTCTCCAAATGAGAAGGTCTTTGAGCCGCTGTGCGTGCGGTGTCCGCCCTCATCAGGACAGCTCGCAGGCCAAGTGCGCGCAGGAGAGAAGTGGGAGGGATGTCACCTGTCGTGTACGGTGGCGATTGTGGGGATGTTGAGCGCTTGCACCCCATCTGCGCTCCACTTGCCCTGAACCCAGATCACGTCGACGTGCTCCTTGGCGATTATATCGCGCGCCTGTTGGGGCCCTGGGGACAGAATTAAGAGACGATCTGTACGAAGAGAAAGAAGAAGAATGACCTGTTCGATGTAGGTGGCGTAGTGGCAGCCTGCAGGACACTGGGTGTCCAACACCTGGACGACCATGGTCATGGCTGGTTAATTGCTGGGTAACTTGACGGGGATCCCTGGCTGGGGAGAAGGATACCCGGAATGGGTAGGGGTTGTCTTTGCCATCCACGTTCTGCTGGCGCCCAGGCACCACTGCAATAAACTCTGCTATCTCGACCCACCCATTGGCGCACCACTCCCCGTACTCGCCCTGCTTGCACGCACGAGATGTTGCGTAATCATCATCTTCTTGCTTGAAGAATGAACACGAGAGGAGAGAGGGTGCACCTTCTTGGCTCGCTCCATGTAATAGGCTACACCTTGCGCCAAATTATCCACTGTCGGGTGCGCACACATGCCAAGCCAGCTTAAGTCTCGAGTCGCTGGTAAATGACAGGTAGCAAGGGAGAGTACCGCTGGCTTCTATGCCGCCGTAGGCCAAGAGGGGCAGCTGCTGGTACTTGTCATTGCCGGTCAATGCCACGCGTATAGACAGGGACGGTGGAGGACATCGCCTGGTTTCTGTAGGTGTTCGAGTGGTGGTCTCCTCCGGGTCGCTTTGGTCTCCTGCAGGAGGCTGCCGTTGGAATGGGCACAGGGTTTGGGGTGTGAGCAAGTCAGCAGTCCTGCTTTACGGGGCAGAGAGGCGTGGTACTTGAAATGTGGTGCAGTAGAGAAGCAAGCTTGCTGCAAGACACAAGACCACCAGGAGCACCAGTGTCCGCCGAAGTGCCATGAGAACCACCGCCATTGCAAAGAGGTTCAACCTGCCTTGGGGGGCGGCAGCTGCGGACACACTTCAAGGCTGTTGGGTTCTAGAAATGGTTGGCTTTGCCAGCAGTTTACTTCCTTTTATGGATACAGGTAAAAAAAGCTGAATGTGCTGAGTGTTTTACATTGCAACAGCCACAAAACAGTTATTGAATCAATCTTCTGAGCAAAGCTGTGATGCCGATGTTGAGCAGGTGTTTTACAGCAAGGAGCACAAAGTTGTTATGACACCCAACACACAGCTGTAACCTCTGGCCAGATGAAATGTGAGTGACAGTCATTGAGGAGTGTGATTTTGACTGACTAAAAATGAAAGTAAGGGGGCAAATCATGATTTAAAAAAAACTTGCATCATCAGAAATAGATTTATTGTTGTTGTTTTCTTTCAAAACAAGTATTGTGAAAGTACAATTGCCAGCAATGCAAGGTGGGAAAGCCTAAAATTTTCGTATAAACAAGAGTGACTGTGTCCAAAAACAGATGATCCAAGTCTAGTGGCTGTTGTTTGGGGGTCAGTTTTGTGTCAGGAAGGGGTGTGGGATTCACCTTGTTTATATTTTCAAGAAGAGGCACATGTGT
>CDFE01064065.1:0-11817 GCA_000826465.1 Acanthamoeba mauritaniensis | reverse complement strand
TCCCCAAGGTGTGCAATAATGCCACACCCTGAGGCGTGGCTGAGTTCGACTCTGCCACAGTTGTGTTTCAATTTGGCATTACTAACACCACCATTCCAAAGAGCACAAGTTCAGGTCTATTCCAAACTTCCACTCCTTGCAGAAGAACCTGGCCATCACCACCCCTTCTCTCAGGAATACCTGTGATGACCCCAAGATCTTAGTAAATTTACTCATCCTTGATAAAGTTGCCCCTGCAACTCTTCATCTACAATGGATGCACCAATCTGCACGTGGTGTGGATGTTTGTAATTGCACCATGTTCAGTATGTTTTTTCACATCTGCTTATCTTGTGCAGTTGGTTTATCTCATTAACCAATTATCATACAGAGCAACATTGCATTGTGACCCTTGGAGGCGTTCATCATCTTCTACACTGTGTAGTGGACAGCAAGTTCCTCACCACGAAGCCATTCATCATTCAATTCCTGGAAGAGGAGGAGAGAGTGGATTGGTCAAATGAAGATGAGTTTGGTACTTGTTCCCAGCAATCTGTTTTGTGTTTCACAGTTGTTTAATCTTATCTGTCACCTTGTTACCCCCACAGAGGCTGTCAACTGCAACCACAGAGTCATTGTGTGGTCTCTCCTTGAGCGTCTTCGAAGTTCCTCCAATGGTCAGCAGCATGAAGCTCAACTTGCTCATCCTCAATCACATCTCCAGGTTTGAGAACCTCATCAACTCTGCTGGTGCTGTCACCCTCAACACCTTTGAGAAAGGTCAGATTCCACTCTACCACAAGGCATGGGGAGAGAAGACCCAAGTTGACTGGGCCATGGTTGCTGATGCTCTGGTATGCTCCACACTTTTCTTTCCCCTGTCTTTCACTCGCTCTCTCTCCCTTCTCAGAAAACACAAGAAGGCCACAGCTCCCAAGGCAGCCATGCTCTCAAAATATGCCAGAACCTTTGCTGATCTGGAGAACTCGCCAGGTGTCATCAAGTGTGTCTTCTTTGCACTCTGTGCTTTTCTCCCTGATGTCATCTCACAATTAACTTGCGTTTATTAGCCTCATCTAGCAAAACCAACTCATGCCCAAGGGTCATGACTTTGTCTCCCTTGATAACCTCACCACATCAGCCTTCTGGTCACTCACACCAGAGGAAATGAAGGCATGTTTGTCTGCCAGAAGGCATTCCACAGCATCTACCACTTCTCCACCACTACAAAGTCTACTTCAACAAGGCACCAAAAGTACCCATCTCTCCTCTTGCCTTGGCTGACTTCCCAGACCACTCACATCCTCACTTCTTCACCAGAACGGTTCTGGGCCCCATTGGCATGACTTAAGGGCCCAGATGGATGTCTTCTGGTCTGCCAAGGCAGCAGGCCTTCACGCCAACTGCCCCATCCTTGATCAAGACAAACTGCAGCAGATCTGGCAATGCATCTGCCTTGCTGAGTACATCGTGCCTCAGGGCCACACCATTGATGTCCAGAAGCCAGCCATGATCACCTGTGAAGTCATGTACTGCTTCAAGAAGCACCCCTACCACAACATGCTTGTCAATTACCAAGCCAAGGAGACATCAGACAAAGGTCTGCAGCATGAGCTTGCTGCTGAAGCTGCATCCCATGCAGAGGAGAGGTCCATGTGGCCCTGTTCCAGACCTGCTGGCCTACAGCGTCACTGGCTTGAAGCCCTGGCCAAAGGTGTATCAGTACTCTTCTCTCATTGGGACTTTTTTCCCTTTATTGATACATCTTTTTTTCTCTCTCTCTCTCTCATACCAATACAACAGGTGCCTTCCCAACATGCTGTGCCAACCACTTAAATTGCTGTTGAGCCAACACCTCTGCCAGAGATGCCAAGTGAGTGTGTTTTCTCCCACTTTACTCTCTGCTCATTCTGATGCAAACAGATACTGTGGTGCTTGCAGGCAAGAAGGGGAAGGCAGCTGCCACCCCCAGGAGTCGCCATCAAAGCAATGCCACAAGGTCCAGGCAGAGCTGCAGAAGAAGTACAACCCTCGCATGACCAGAAAAAACGTACTGGCCATGCATGGAATTGGAGAGGTTTGGCAAGAAGCTTACACCAATGCACATTGGACTTCTTGTTGGCTGACTTCCTCTGATGTGCATCAGACTTCTTATTTGTTGACTTATTCTGATGTGCATTGGACTTCTTATTTGTGGACTTATTCTGACTTCTTCCAAGGTCAACTTATTTTCTTTTATCTACTCACACATATCTTTATAGGTGTCAGTCTACATGTACACTTCACCATTCATGGTGCAGATCATCCACTCAACATATTTGATGCTGCAGAAAGACTTTCAACCACCTACAGCATTGGCTTCTACATCAGCTCCTCTCCTTCCAACATTGCCCACAGCATTGTTGACAAGCACACAAGACACTAAGACACTGGAAGTTTTCTCCACTTCTCCTTCACTTCCCCCTCCTTCAACACCAGCAATCAGCTGCCAACCCCCAACCCTTTCATCAGCGGCTTCAATGTCCTCATCTTTGCCCACCATTGTGTACCTCTGACCTCCATTTGGTGCACTGCCATTCCTGTGCACTGCTACCTTCACCACATCCCCATCCCTCACATGAAGTGGAAAATTGCACACTCTGCTCCTGCCTTCCTCACCATGCAATCATCTGACCACTTTCCTCTTCCCCAAGCTCTCTACAGCTTCCTCCTCCAGAGCTTGGAGCTGCCAGCGCCAGCCACATTTCCCTCTTATCCTCCTGCCACTCCCTGCCATCTCCACTACAACCTATTATCTTTCCTTTGTCCTGCCCTCTACTCCAACTTTGTCTGCCTGTCCTCTAAACCTATTCCCTCTGAATCCCACATCTCCTTTCTTTCCAACTGGCTGCTCACCTTCCTATCCAAGTTCCTCACCAACAATGAGCTCCAAGATCTCTGTGCTGAAATGGAAGCACTCTACTCACATCCTGGCTTTGTGCCTCTGCCACCCAAGAGCACCACTTCCTCCTCTTCCTCCTCTTCCTCTTCCTCTACTGCCTGCAAGCAGTGCAAGTCCCTTGGTTAAAAGTTGGCATCTTTCATCTCCACTCCAATAAAGTGCTACTTTTTTCATACCACCCCTGCCCACTCGACACTCAAAAACATGCAAAGTTTCAGCCTTTGTGTCCTGTTTTACTTGCCTTTTTGCCTTCCTGTACAGATTTGACATATTTACTTCCCTACCATGTTCACCAAAACACCTCTATCCAAACAAATGCACATTTAACTTGCAGTCATTTGAAATGAGAGGTCACCAAATGACCATGGAATTTTTGTTATGCTAAAATTGTGTGAGATTTGACATTTTCGATTTATAGGGCAGTTTTGAAGATTTTGATCTGCATGTGTGATTTTGACATGCTAGACCGCTGCTGATAAGTGATATTGAGGGACTTGAGATGTACATTGGCATGCTGTTCCTGTAGCTCCCACTCCATGGTCTCCATCTGAGGCTCTGCCTGCTCCCTTGCCTGCTCGGCAATCACAGTGCATGCGTCTGCCTGCATGGCCCTACCTTTAACCATGGCGTGGTGGTGGGTCACCATTCAATGCGCCTGTTTTGCCCACAAGGTGGACCCTGCGCCACACTTTTGGCATTTGCCACTGCAATAGATGGAGAATGTCAGAACTCACCAAATGCACAGACCCAAAACAGAGTGGGGATGGTTTGCAGCAGGCAGAGTCACTGCATACCCATCCCCAGCCCACAATAGCTGCAGCAAACTTGCTGTGTGCATGTGGACCCCCCCCACAAAGTGGGGATGGTTTGCTGCAGGTGTAGTTGCCACACACCCATCCCCAGCCTGCAATAGCAGCAGCAAACTGGCCACACACATGTGGACCCCCCAACAAAGTGGGGATGGTTTGCAGCAGGCATAGTCACCACATGCCCATCCCCAGACCACAATAACAGTGGCTAACTTGCTGTGCACATGCAGACCTCACAGCAACAAAATCATGCCAGGTGATTTGTAATTTTTAAAAAAAACAGCTTTGATGGACACATAGGAACTCACCCCACCCAGCCACCACCAAATCAACATGTTGCTTGATGATACCATAAAATGAAAGTGTCATTTTTGTTTGGGCTCATGTTTAATAAAGGACTTCTTCTGACACAACAAGGACAAGATCCCTGAGGCCCATCTACCTGAGACCCAGTTGGTCTACTTCCCTACTCTCCTACAGCACCATGTCCCTCATCATCAATATTGTGTTAGATCAGGTGGACAGTGAATTTGTGGTGATCAAAGTGGAAATAGATGGTGCAAAGGTCAATATTAGAGCCAAAAAAAGCATTCATCCAGAGTGACATGGGGCATACAAGGAACTTCAGGACCAGTTTCCAATGGATCATCTTCTTTCTGTCCTTGCACATCATCCAGACTCAGGAGTTCTTGGATAAGAAGCTTCTCCATGACCAGAATGCTGCACTCCCCTTACATCAAGATCCCCATTGGCCACTTTCCACACATGATAACCTTGTAGTAGTTCCCAGACTTGGTTATTCAGTTGAAGTTGATGATGGCGCTGTTCTGCTTGACCCACTTCTTTATATGTGGTAGGACTTGCTCCTTGCTGAGGTTCTCCAATGGAAGAAGGGAGTCTGGGTCGAATTGTGGTGGAGGTGGAGTATGGATGGAGATGCAGATTGTACAAGTTGAAGGATATTATCATTGTGTTCATGTACACAATGATTGGAAAGTGGAAATGTACCTCCTTGATTTCACTTAGCATAGAGTAATCCATACCTGAGCTGTCATCAAGAGATGTCCATGCTGCCCTCTGCTTCATCAAGCATGCAACTCTCTTGTCCTGGATGTAGAGCATTGCCTCTCCTTCTCAGGGTAGAGTTGTAGAGTTCTGTTGTTCTTCCTGAGAAGTCTGCATTAGTGAAGAAGGAATGAGTTTAGAAGCATACATCAGGTATGCATACACAATGATATTGAAGTGATAAAAATGCAGAATAATTGGTGGATGCCAAGAGCATTATGCAACTTGGCTGCTAAGACAACATTGGTCTGACCTTCCACATCAGAGGAATTGCTAAGGAGGGAGGAGAGGTCCTCCATCTCTTGGTCAAGGTTACCAATGTCAGGCCTCTCAATCAATTAACTCATGAATTTATTCAGTGATACCAACAACTACTCCATGGAGCTGCAGTTGGGAAACCCAAGAACCTCTGGCCAGATGAAATGTGAGTCACAGTCACTGAGGAGAGTGTGATTTTACTGACTAACTAAATCTACGCCTGCATGTGATGATTTAAAAAAACTTACTCTACAATAATGACCACAACAACAAACTGTAACCAGTCATTCTCCTCAATCTCAGCTCGCCCTCCCTGCCAGTGGGTGGGCTCCCAGCATTGGGTGGACCAATGTTGCGTTGTCAGAGCCAGGAAGTCACCCAGGTGTGAAGATGGGCAATGGGGGTGTGGCTGGTTGGTCAAATCTGAGTTCAACTTGGGAGCCTGAGGGCCCATCTGTTGATGGACAAACTTGTTGGGTATCATTAAACAACAACAAGTGATACCAAACCATGAAAATGGAATTGTGGATCAAGTTAATGAGTCACTTGCCTCAAAAGAATGTGCAGCTTGGATTTGTGATGTGCAGCAATACTGCTGGGCATGTGTGAGAAGGTGGCCAGGTTTTTTTGTGACAATGATTTTATTTGTTTGTTGTACTGGGGGGCACAATGATTGTTGCAGTATCATTGTGAGTTGTGTGATGATACCACAACAATCATCATGGTAATGTGCTTATGTGTGCAATGATACCACAACAATCATCATTGTATTGTTGTGAGTTTTGTGATGATACTGCAACAATTGTTATGGTAATGTGAGTTGTGTGATGGTACCACGATGATCATCATGGTTTTGTTGTGTATTGAGTAATGATACTGCAACAACAGTTGTGCTTATCTTCTCATACACAACACACAACAATACTGTGACAATCATCACAGTATCATCACACAACTCATAATGATACTGCAATGATCATTGCAGTATCATCACACATAAACAATACCATGACAATAGTTGCCAACTATAGAACAAATGCAGCAAAGACAAAAATATATACCTTGATGCAGTGGTTGCCACTGAGGACCATGTAGGTCATGCTGCTTTGCTCCTTGTTTGGAACTTTGGCAACTAGGAACTTGGTCATGCAGCAAGCCACCAGCCTGAGCAATCTTGAGAGCAAGCTGCTGCATGCCCTCCCTGAACAGGAGCAGCAGCATCACGCACACACACACATGTTAATTGATAAAAGTGCAACAAAAGCAGGTTCAGATGGACCAGCAGGTCAGCTTTGGTCATCTCCACCAAAGGAATTATGACTCCACACTTCGTGATGAATTGCTCCTTGAGTTGCACAAAGTTGAGTGCCCAGCTCTGCGTGGCCACCTGTGACACAGCACAACCATTGAAACAATTCAGCAACAACAAAAACAAGGAAAACAAAAACCAGCCTTGGACTGAGAGATGAGGAGGGGCATACATTGCTCAGCTCCTTGTCTTGTCCAGTGGATCTCTGCTTCTCCTCTTGGTTGTCCTTCTTCCTCTCATCAACCTTCTTCTTTCTCTTCTTGTCGTCCTTCTTCTTCTTCTGCTTTTTTTCCTCTTTCACAGCCTTTTCTTCGTCTTTTCCTTCATATCTTTTTCCTTTCTTTTCCTCCACTCCTTTTCCTTCCATTGTTGTGGTATTGTTTGAAGAATTGTGACAGTACCATCAGAACAATGGGTTGATCAAATCTGATATCTTTTTTCCTTCCAGGGTCAAGGCTTGTGAGCGTTTTTTGGGATGAAGCACAAACTTGCAGTCATTTGAAATGAGAGGTCCAGTCATTTTGAAAAGTGATTTTGTTTGTGAGTTTTATAGCCCACAGAAATGGTTGTCACAACACAAAAATGGTTTTAATTTAAAAATAGCAATACAAAATTGGGAGCATCTTGAGAAATGGCAGATTAAAATACAATCATTTTGTGAGATATGGTCAAGGTCTGGAATGACCAATTTCTATCATGTATGTGACAACCAAAAATATAAAACCAGACACTTATTTTATCGTGGACATGTATGTGATGACAATGCACGTTTTTTTCAGTCTGGCACACAGAAACCACAAAAGGAACAATTATGGCTGCCAGATTTAACTGGACAAAAAAGTCAATTATCACAAGCAACTCAGAGGGGCTGTTTGTCATATCTCAGTGTGGAGAGTGCCCTTCATCTCTCACTTCTGCTCATTGTGAGGGTGGCCTGGAGCTGCTCTTTGTCATTCATTTGATATCAAATTGCAGCATTCATTCTCACATAATCTGTGGGTCTAAGAGGAGAGAAATTGGAGCATTATTCCTGAAGATAAAATTCCACCACAATGAAGGTCCATCTAAAATCACTTTTAACTCCCCACATTGCAAGTTTTTATGAAATTATTATCATCTCAAGTCCCTCAATATCACTTATAGAATTTTCTGGCTATTTTCTGTGTCTCATGTTTGGCTGATAGCACTTCCCCTCCCCTGCTGTAACCAGGCCAACAAGGCAGCAAGGTATGGCCAAGGACCTGCACCACTCCTCTGTGGGCCTTGCTGTCAGCATGACCTTGGGTGGTTCTCTGCTGCTCAGCTGACACAGCTTTGCCACCACTACTGGGGACTGGCCACTGAACATGACCAACTGCAATGGCTCATCACCTACATCAGTGCACAGAGCATGCAGGCCTGTGAACCATGGGCCAGATTGCCCTTCTTGGTGCTGGGCAAGTTAGTCTGCCAGAAGGCATTCTGCAGCATCTACCACTTCTCCCACAGCAAGCTGCAGAGAGCCAAGCTCCATTCTGCAGGGCTGTAGACATTACAGTCATGTAGCTGCTTCCTGAAGATGGAGAAGCACAGATCAATATCCTCATGAGTGTGGCCAGCAGGAAGGATAGCTCAATCTCACAGAAGTAGCTGAGAAAGCCAAGGGTGTACACATTCTTGTTCTCCAAGCCACAGTTGTCCATCTGGAGGTAGAGCACAGGAGGTCCGGTGGCTTATGTTAACCCAGGAGGACATTGGTTCAATCTCTCCCCTCATCAAACCACAGGGGTGCACCTGCAATTGACAGACTCTACCATCTATTCTGTATTTCTACATGGACCTGGCCACCAACAAGTTCTATGCACCCACCAAGCTACACCAAAGCCATGTCAACTCACCATGTTGAATAGTGCTGAGCCACTGATGTTGAGATGGAGTATCTTTGTGGCAACAGATATGGATCCTCATCAAGTGACCTGCACACAAGTGTGTAATTCAAACTACAAGATCAAGGTCAAGCCTGATGGCTCCATTGACATGTACAAGGCTTGCTTTTAGCTACTCTTTATGATTTGGTGAAGACTTCACTGAGACCTATGTGCCATGGTTGTCTTTGAGAACCTTTGAACCATACTTGCATTTGCATGTGCTCTTGACCTTGAGATTCACTCCATGGATGTCCTATCAGTCTTTCTACACACAGACCTCACCAATCAGATCTACATTGACCAGCCTGAAGGCTACATTGATAAGACCAGACCCAATCATGTTGGTAAACTGAGCAAGTCTTGCAATGGCCTCAAGCAGGTGCTGTACAAGTGGAATCACATGGTTGATGCCCAGCTTTGCTACAAGGGATTTGTTCAAGAGCAACCTGTGTCTCTACATCCTTCATCCAGGACATGGAATTGACATCATCACCATCCACGTTGACAACTGCACAATCACTGCTAGCTCATCACTCCTCATGTATGCCAGGAGGCTCTCCTCTCAAGTTGACCTTGGTGAAACAACCTCCATGCTCAGCATGGAAGTCTTTTGATGGTGCCCAGAGGGCTCTACACCAACCCAACATCTACATGCTGTCCACTACCTCTCCAGCTTCAGGAACAGCTACTCAATAGCCCACTGGCACGTGGTCAAGCAGTCCTTAGGTACCTCAACAGCACCACTGACCTTGCCATCTGCTATGATTGAAGCTCTGTTGACCTTGCACGCTGTTCCAGCCTGATCCCAACAATCACCTGTGATGCCAATCACGCCCTGTCAAACCAGGAGGATCAAAAGTCCATCTCCACCTGCATGGTTTGCCTTGCTGGTGGACTTGTTGTGTTGTCCATCAAGACACTCAGTTCAACCCAGGCTGAGCTGAACACAATCTCCCATGCCATCTTCAATGACAATCAGGGCATGATCTCAACCATTCAAAAAGCAAGGGAGCCTACACTGGCTCCAAGAAACACATCAACATGAAAATCAAGCATGTGCATGACCTCGTTCAGGCTAGTATGATTCACTGAGCTATGAGTGGACATCTTGACTAAGCCTGTTTGGTTAAGTCTGTTCAACTACCATTGTCTGCGACTCAGCCTCACCACCCTCAGTGACTGAGAACCTATCTACTCTTGGTACCATTGCTTGAGTACAGGGGCATATTGCACTCACCTCTGTAGTGCCTTTCCTACTTTCACTCTGTGACACATCAGCATGACATGTCTATGTATTTATGTATTCTCTTTATTATGTATTTTCCCACTAAATATGCTATTCTTTTTTTTGCTGCACTACAAGTTAGATCTCATGGGTTCCATCCCACTGGGCATAGACAACACAGCCATGCGCATCATTCTTCCAACTTGTAACAGGGCCCCATCAATATTCTTAGGGAGAATCCCCCAGCCACTGAACCTCACACTGTTTCCAGCCCACCTCAACTCCAATATTCTCCATTACACTTTGCTGGCACTACCAAAGCTGGAAGGCAATGCTGAACTGTGACAGTGTACTTATATTTATTCTTATAAAAAACTAACAAACCTTTCCAATTAACTCATCACCAAATCACTAAAATTATCTCTTTATAAAACTGAACTGTGGTAGTTTTATAAAGAGATACTGATTTGTTGTGATGACTCCATCAGCCCCACAAATCAGCATAAATGCCACAAATAATCAGTCCCAATTGCAAAACACCTGTAGATAATCATCTTATCTCCACTTCAACTCCATCAAAAGTTGTATATATACACTCACATATACGTTGTGTACACACCAAGTCTTGTGTCATGGTTTAAGAAGACCAAATGATGTGATTTATGGTATGGAACACTGCCCCTGGTTATGCCATGCCCTTCCTGGGTCTGCCCTGCCTTGCCCCTGCCCATGCCCTGCCATTCCCTGGTCATGCCCTGCCCTGCCCATGGTTGCCCTTGGTCATGCCCATGCCCATGCCCACATCTGTGTCTATGTGCTCTATTATCAGCTTGGAATGTGAAGAATAGCAAGAATGTCTGCTAAAACATTGTTTCATTACAACTTGGCTGAAAACTGCCTGAAAGAGCAAGATTGCACTGAAAAAATGCAACTGACTCACCCCACCCTTGCTCATAGAGGAGATGATCTCAGGAGACCCTTTTTTTGATGTGGTTCTTGTGGGAAAGGGCTGCATATGTCCACTACACAGTGACAGCAATATAGCCCTACACATTATCTTTATTCAATAGGAGAAGCCCATCCCACTGTAGTTGCATGTTAGCTCTTTAGCCCCAACTGTAGACCATGGTGGTGAATTGTTAAGGTTTTCTTGAACTTTAGTACCTTGAGTTCACTTGTGCCCTGCCAATGACCATCACCAGGCAATGTTATGGTGGCTTTGGGGGAGGGGCAAGGGGCCATTGGCTGGTAGTTGTCTAATGCTGAACCAGCTGTGATAGATGTTGCCTGGTTTGCCACCAAATGCAGTGAAACCCACAAGAAAGACCTGACACAAGGTTTTGTCTGTCCACATTGCAGACATGTCTGTCACTTGGTTTGATCTCTCTTTTTGAAACCAAGAAAAGGGCCTTTATGTTTTTGGCTTTCATGTATAAAAACACATTAATAAAATGAAAAGAAGCTATTTCGTGACCTGCCACTCCCCAGTTAAAGCCAGAGTGCTGGTGGCCATGCTGCCAGCCACCTCCACCAGGGGAGCCACCACTGCTGCCTTCCAATTCATCAATCTGGACCTTCCATGGCTGGGGTGGGATAGGCCTTGGCCAGCACAACAACAGTTGCAGTCAGCAGAGAACTTGAGTGTGGCATGGAAGTGTGGCAAGCAGTTGGAAAGCACAACCTCAGCTGGCACAGCTCTGGTGGAGCTGCAGCCAGAGATAGGCCCATCCTCTTCATCACTTACCCTGTGCATTGCCTCAGGTTATGATTGACCCTCAAGGTTGCCACCCTATTCTGTGACACCCTCAACACCACCCACCTGACCACTCTTGCCAGTGTCTACCAGGCCTACCAGGCCACCACAGCTGACCTGTGGCACCAGGCACAGATCAAGGTGTGGTTCAAGGCCAACCAGCAGTGGTCTAACAACATGACACATGACAATATGGAGTGAAGAAGTACAAGGAGGAGGAAGAAGTTGGAGTAATTCTGTGTCCTTGTTTCAGGAATGGTAGCACAAGCATTGCTGTTGCTCAGAGGGTGGTAATTGGTGATGGCTAGTGTGTTGGGGAGATCAACCATGGTGGTGTGATTGCTGGTTGTCCCATTGTCTGCTATGCCAGTACCACTCCCACCACTTGAGCTTTGGTGGTTGTGGTGGTCATGGTCATAGGATGTAAAGTACATGGGCAGACTCAGCTAACAGCAGCTGCAGTCTTCAATGCAGTGTGAGTTTCACTCTTCCTGGTTGGAGCCAGCCATGGCAAAGATCATAACTGGGGTCACCAGGGACTGGGTTCCACCAAGGGGGAAGCTCAGATAGC
>CDFE01064057.1:0-13790 GCA_000826465.1 Acanthamoeba mauritaniensis | reverse complement strand
TGGTGCCTGGCATTGTGGTTTTTGTTAAAAAATATGTAAATAAAACTACTTTAACCCTAACCCAACAACCACTGCATGTATGTCTTGCCATGTTTACCTTTGGGATTGTTGTCTTGGCCTGTGGGCTCACTTCTCTCCAGCATGTTCCTACTGCAGCAACTGTGGCAGAGGTGCTCACAGCTGTGAGTGAGGCACTTGAGGCAAATGGCATCATGCCTCTGCCCTCTCTTGACTGGGTCACAAGCAACAACATCAATGGGTGGGTGTTCCAGACCCTCACCTCAGACAACCTCATCAAGATGGGGGTGTCTTCACTTGGCATCTGTTGGCTTGTGCTCAGCCTTCAAGTGTGCCTGGCCAACACCACCATCTCAGGCAGGGCAATGTGTGAGGTGCTCACGGTCTGTACCTGGTACCATCCCACTACCACACACCACTGGATGAGCTCACACTCTCTGTTTTATGTTGCCACATTCAGAATGGTTGGGCAGATGCCAGCATCCATGCCTCCATCCACAATGGTGAACCTCCCTGCTATTCAGAGTTTGAGCAGAAGATGCTTGCACAGCAGCTGTGTGATGAGGCCAAGAAGCAGAAGAAGAGTCCAGCCAAGCTTCCCAAGCTGAAGATTCTGGGCAAGCAACCAACTGCAAATGGCAAGTCATGCCAATATCACACATATTTGTACAACTCACCCCCCTTCATGCCCCAGTCATTGGTAGCCCCTTGTTAATCCCCTCCTGCAGTCTGCCAGACTTGCCATCACTAGCCACTTGGAAGCCACACAGCAAGCTGAAGAAGTATGCTGCTGTCCTTGCTGAATGGGATAAGGCCCATGCAGAGCAAGCTGCTTCCCAAGGTAACCTCTTACATCCACAAGCCACACACTGGTGCTTTCTTAACCTTTGTGCTGTGTTCAACTGCAGTGGCTGAGGATGGGGACAGCAGCAACAGCAGTGGCATGAGCAGCAATGAGGAGAGCTCATCTGCCAGTGCAGCTGAGCCTGTACCAAAGAGACTGACCAGGAAACAGGTGCGCCACAACAGATGGGCCTCAGCTCCAACATCATCCTCTCAGCACCCAGCTCCTTCTCCCCCTTTTTTCAGTGAGGAAGAGGCCTAGTTTGTTCCTTCCAATAAACAGACTTCTCCTAGTTGTTAACTCCTGCCACGAGTTACCCCATGCTGAGTTGGGAGTTGCATGTGTGTTGTCCACATGTAGAATGAGTTTGCCCACATGTTCTTCATGCATTGTCCCATGGCAACAGGCATTGCCCACAGGTTGTTTACTCATGGCATGAGTTGCCCACACATACTTCATGCAGGACATGAGTAGCCCCACATGTTGTTCACTCATGGCATGAGTTGCCCACACATACTTCACACAGGACATGAGTAGCCCCACATGTTGTTCACTCATGGCATGAGTTGCCCACATGTACTTCACTCATGCCATGAGTAGCGCACAAGTTGTTCACTCATGGCCCCACTCTTTAAATGTGTAACACTAGTTTTATGAGTTAAACTAGTTCTATGTGTTGTTGTTGCATCCCCTGCAACATGAATGAGAGTGACACAAACAAGAGCAAGATGATTTCTTTGTGGAGCACATGGGGTGAAAGAGATTGACTTGACAACTTTGGAAGTGAACCAAGCAATGAAAAAGAATTCAAGAGTGAGCAAGATGAAGCTGATGGCTGTGGCAGCAAAGACAACCACAACAAGGACTACAGAAGTGAATGCAAAGAGGAAGAGGAAGAGGAAAATGAAGACCAGAGTGAGCTTCTTGAGATTCTAACATGATTTAAAACAGTAACACATGGCGGCTGTGAAGATTTTGATTGGTATGTGGACAGTGGTGATGTGCCAAGTGCAAGTGAGGAAGAGATCAACAAATACCCATTCATTGTTAAGGTATGACTTTGGTCTTTCCTTCATTTGTTGTGAAGAGTGCTTGAACAGGGCAGCAACTAATGATCTATTTAACATAGGAGAGGGCCAGCAAGCACAAGACCAAGGTCTTGTGCTTGCTTAACAAGAAAAACAAGATCTTGTGGCAGCTGCAGCAGCAGACAACTGCCTGACAGACGAAGCAATGCAGGCCATCATCATGGCCCTATGGTCGCCTCTGTTCAACAACAAGGATGTTGCTCCAATGCCCTGGGTGTTGTGACAGGTTGGCTGTGTAAGCTTGCCTTCCCTTTCCATGCATTTGCCAACATTTCAAACTAACTGTAATGTGTGAGCAGGGTGAGCAGCATTTCTACAAGCCTTTGCAGGAGTGGGTGAGCAAGGTCATGGAGACAAAGACAGGCCACAAGAAGCCATTATACTTTGTCAGCCCTATCAACATGCTTTGCCAGAGGTACAATTCAGGCCAGGGCAAGAATGACATCTTCAAGTACCAGAGGGATCAACAATGGTGGCATCCCTCAAATTGCACACACTTCCACAAATGTGAACAGTACACATTCTTCCTTTGTGAATAGCCCTAGTACACTGATTTCTTTATTTCATGTTTATGTTTGTTCAACGCAAGGGCAAGGGTGGAGGGTCAGAGTGCTGCTCAGTGCCACATGGTGCTCCCCATCTTCTACATCAACACATTCAAGCAAGCACAGTTGTGCCATGCTTCAGTGGAGGGCATCTACATGTCCTTAGCCAATTCCCCAACCACTGAGCATCATTCTGCTATCTCAAGAGTCCTACTTTGCAAGGTTCCAACTGGCTGCAACGTCTTTGAGGCAATTTGGATCATCATTGTTGTACAGATGCAGCTCCTGGAGCAAGGGATCAATGTCAAGTTCCATGGCCAAGGTGTTCTCTGTTACTACAGTTCAGCCTATTGCATACTTGGCAACCATCCTTTGCAAGCCAAGCTTGCAGGTACGTTTACTCACCCCTTTCCCCTCTCATTCACTGATTGTGTTGTGCAGGCCTAGCTGGGTGTGGCTGGGCAGCATGTTGCTACTGCCAAAAGCCCAGCATGCTGTTCAAGTGTACAGAGTGGCCACACACCATCACTGAGACAGGCACCACCATACCCAGACCAGGTAAACAAAACCCTGAGGGGTGGCACAAGCTGCACCAGGAGGCCCTCAAGAAGGCAGACTCAGGCCAGCAGGGTGAGAAGGGGCAAGCATGCAACCACATCAAGCATAACAGTTGGAGCGCCAAGGCAACAAGTCCCTTCTGGGACCTTCAATGGATGCAACACTCCTTCTTCCTTTGCTTCAGCATCTGCTTCCTCCATCTCCAGCTCCTGGGCCTTTTCAAGGTACATGACATGACCAACAACACAACCAATGACATGACACAACCAACGACTTAAGCAGGGCAGCACCTGGAGTGCAAAAAGGTTTTTTATTTAAATTTGTGTACCTGGTCAGAGACATTTTAGGTACATGTGCACAAAGCACAACATCAGTGACAAGCTCAACAGAAGGATTAAGAACTACAATGCATTTCCCAGCAAGAGTGGCTTTGTCATGTGCTTCAACTACACAAAGAGGAAGGGCAAGATGGTACTTTCATTTCAATTTTATGTACCTAATAATACAAATTCTAACTGATGTGTCAAACTGCAGAGCATTGCAGCGCTTACTGGCAGCGAACTGGAGAGCCTCATGCAGGTCATCAAGGTCTGTCTGATGGGGCTCATCCCAGACAAGGAGCAGGAGTGCTGGGAGCTGCACATCAACATCATCCGCCTTCTTCAGGGCCAGCACTTCACCAATCAGACACTCACGGTGTTGACATTGAAGATTCATCAGTGGAAGGCAGAGATGGTCAGGCTCTTCAGTGATGTCACAGAGAGGAGGAGAGAACAGTGCAACAACAGCACAACAGCAGATGGCAAAGGTGAGACAGCCAAGGTCAGCTTCAGGTTCCCCAACTTTGAGACCTGCAAGCACTGGGCCGAGTTGATTCAGTTCCTCAGCCCTCCAGAGTTCCAGGACACAAAGCTCTGGGAGCAGCAACACCTGGCAGCAAAGCACATGTGCACTTGCACAAACCAACACAACATCACACACAACATCCTGGTCAAGGTACACACTCCCAAAATTGCAATGTTCTTGTGGTTGGCCATGAGCACTCCCCAATGGGGCAGCACCATGAGCCCAATATTTCATTCATTATGCCTGTGCGCTGTGTCTTGTTTTGCAGATGCATGAGAAGGATGTTGTCATTCAGAAGGGAACCTCTCTGCCACCTAAGGAGAAGAGGTCGCCTTACTTGGTCATTTGTGCATCAAAGCCAGCAGGCAACTTTTGTGGGCAATGACTCTCCTGCCTCAAGTTGGGCATCATCTGTGAGCTTGGTGAGTTGGGATGGGCAACAATGGACATCAGTTCAGCGCATTTGCACAACAGGTTCCACTTCTACAGCCATTATGTGCAGCCAGGCCACTCTGTTGTCCTACAAGTACCTGCAGCATGGGCAAAGGTAGTGTGTGTGTGTGTGTGTGTGTGTGTGTGTGTGTGTGTGTTGGTGTTTGTAGGAAGATTTTTCTGACTCAGTGTTTATTCTTGTTACATAGGATTACTTCATAATCATGGATGCCAAGACAAGAAAATGGCTGCTATGGTGTGACAATCACACAAATGTCATGGTGGCCAACATAACATGTGTGATAACATTTGCAAGCTCAGGCCCTTGGCTTGAAGTGGAGTTAGGAGAGAGTCAGGCGCCTTCTTCTTGGCTTAGGTTCAAGATCAGTGAGGTGTGATACTATGTGCCTCTTGGGTGGAATGAGTGGAGCATGGCTCAACATGTCAGCTTGCCCATCAACCACACTCATTGTAAGCTGCACCTCCTCAATCATTGAATGACTTGGAGGATTGAGGACTGCTGGCCTACTGACCCACAGAGCAGCATTGATGAGGACTACAAGAGCAGCAGCAACAACAAGGACAACAACAATGAGAGCAATGACTTGAGCAGCATCAACAATGAACAGAGCAGTAGCAATGCCAGCACCAGCAAGGATGATGCCCAGAAGATCAGCAGTGTCAATGACTACTCAATCTCAAGCAATCAGTATGCCATGACTTTATTTTGTCTTACATTCCTGTTTCTAATCATGGGGTGTTATACAGAGTGCACAAATACTGTGAGGATGAGGACCAGAGTGGTGGCAGCAGCAGCAACAATGAGGACCAGAGCAGCGGCAGCAGCAGTGACAATGAGGACCAGAGCAGCAGCAGTGGCGGCAATGATGAGGACCAGAGCAGCAGCAACAACAGGGATGACAAGGACAAGAGGATGGAGGAGTGAGAAAAGTCAAGTATCTCTGTACTGCAGATGCTCAACACTATGCTTTCAATACATACACCCATTAACTTGAGTAACTGCACATCGTGTACTGTCGTCAGTAAGTTCAGTGTGTTTCCCGGCTGACCTGCAGGTGGGCCAAAGGCAAGAGGAGCGACAATCCATGACACCCATTTTATCCATTTTCTTGGCCCCATCCCTTTTTGCAGTGTTTGGTGGGCTCAGTGTGCTGATTTTTGGTTGTTTTTTCTGTCTGTGGGAAGGTGGGGAAAAGTGTGCTCTTTCCCACCTACCGTCCTGGCAGTGGCGTGAAGATGGTGTGGATGACGGAATCTGTTGATCGGTTCCACGAACAATGACGCTGGCAATATTGTTTACATTGAGAGGACTGCACGCGGCAGCGTCAACGGTCTTGGAACTGTCTTGTCTTTCCGTGTGTGGATGGTTGTAGCGGTCGTGATGGTGCGCAGCAATGATAAAAAGACAAAGAAATCTAGGGCTGCGAAGATGATGGTTTATTTACTGGGTTAGGGTGAGAGACACACTATTCCAGCGAGATGACCACTTTGCCGATCTGCTCGTTGGATTCCAAGTATTGATAGGCCTCGACGGTCTGCGCGAAGGGGAAGGTCTTGGCGATCTTGGGGCTGAACCGGCCATCAGCAAGGCGGTCATAGATGTACTTCTTGGCGCCGTCGAGGAGCCGAGGATCCCTCCTTGTGACCTCCCACAGGGTGTAGCCGCGGAAGGTGAGACCCTTGCCCAGTGCGGGAAAGAGCGGGAACGGGGTCGGATGCGGGGAGAGCGCTCCGTATTCGAAGATGATGCCATCGGGAGCGGCGGCCTCCGCGAGTTTCTCGATAAAGGGCCCTCCAATGGGATCGAAGATGATCCGGGCGCCCTTGCCCGCCGTGATCTCCTTCACCTTGGCCGCGAGGTCCTCCTCGTCGGTGGCGATGACGTGATCTGCGCCCAGGGCGAGCAGGTCATTGCGCTTCTTCGAACCGCGCGTGGTGGCGATAGTGACGGCGCCAGCGTCTTTCGCGATCTGGATCGCGGCCAGACCAACGCTGCTGGAGGAGGCCGTGATCACCACGAAGTCGCCCGCGGCGACGAGGCCGAAGTGGACGAGAGCTCCCCAGGCGGTGAGGTATTGCATCCAGATGGCCGAGCCGGCGGCGAAGGAGAGCTTCTCGGGGTATTCGCCCAGCGCCGTTACCGGCACGATGGCCTCTTCGCCCAGCACGCCGTACTCGGTGAGCAAGAAAGCGGGGATCGTGGATACCCGCTTGCCGATCCAGCTCTTGTCCACGCCAGGGCCGACGGCGTCGACGATCCCGGCGGCTTCATACCCCAGTCGCGAGGGCAGGGTGGGGTTCTGGAGGTATTGGCCATGGTAAAACATGGACTCGGCTCGGTTCAGGCCAACGGCCTTCACTTGGAGCCTGACCTCGCCCTCGGCGGGTTGCTGTGTGGGCAGGTCGTCGAACTGGAGGTTTTCGGGGCCGCCAAGCTGATGGAAGCGAACGATCTTGGGCATGTTGCTGTTGCTGTTGCTGTTGCTGTTGCTGTTGCTGTTGTGATTGTGATGGTGGTAGTTGTAACAACAGGCAGCTGTCTGTCTGTACAGTTGTTAGATCCAACGCCGAAAGGCAGCAATCGGCAATAGCCAACGATCGCCGAATGGACAGCAATCGCCGACGACCAAAAATTTGGTCCTCGCGCCATTCTCGCTCTTTGGGAAGGGAAATGGACCGAAGCGAAATAAATGTGATCTTATATTTCTTCTCAATCAAACAAAAAATGAGCCCTCTCTTCTGCAAATAATATGTTCATTCGTGTTTGTTTTTTGTTGGGGTGTGTCTCCCCTTTTACCGGTGTATGGCCCATCACGGTAGAAAAGAGGGTTCGTCCCGCATCCGGCCACCTGGCTCGCCACCCCACAGCTCGCCGCCGAAGTTACGCGCGTAGGCTGCGCCATCGGGTACGTCACGTGGGGCGCGACGATGCGCAGCGGCATCGCCTACACGAGCGTCATCAATCACGCCGGCAACTTCCTCACCAACCCGACGCTGCTCAACCTCCAGTCGGCCCTAGTGGGAGGGGAGGTGTGTGGTGGGAGGGGACGTGTCCCTTGGGAACTGGAGTCTGTTCTTTGTTTTTTTTAAAGAGAGAAAGAGAGAGAGAGAGAGAAGGTCTAAGCGAACACCCGCGCGGCTTCCGTGCCCGTCGGCGTCGACATCGACAAACCCCCGAAGCCGCATCCACCTCCAATTTTGCCATCACCACCCTCTTCCTCTTCCTCCTAGCAGCTCACGCCACGTTCACACAGAGTGTCGATACGACAGACCTTTTCCCACCTCTTGGATGCTCCGGCGTAGGCGCCGCCAAATCCAAGAATCGAGATGAATTCCTTGAGTGGGGTGTGTTGTATCTTGGGATTAACGCGCACGCCGCCCACTGCCTTCTCCTGTTCAGACTGCCGGTGGTAATCACGAGTCTGGGCGTTGCGGGCCTCCACAAACAGACCCAAAAGGGCAGGGCGATCCGAAGTGGGGTTGTGCTTGGCCGCATCGGCCGCCTCCTCTGGGAAGTAGATGGGTGCGCTTCGTTGGGGCGTGTAGACTTGGAAGCGGTTGTATTGAGTCAACTGAGAATCGCGCTCCACCATCTGCTGACCAGTGGCGTAGCCGTGGCCTTCGTCGTTCCTCATAAGCATACCAAACCCGGGCAGATCGTGCTCCCTGGCCGTGTCGCCGATGTCAACGCCCACCGGGGCATCGAACGACTTGGCGGGAGCGCCCATGACGGTCTGCCAGTCGTTCTCCCGCTTGGGGTACTGGGGGTCAAAGGCCTCGGGATAGAGTGGCACGTAGGCGCCGGCACGACCCAACGTAGGGCCTACATCCAGAGGCAGAAGGCCAGGCCACACGCCACCGGCTTCCGAGGCCGATGCACGAGAGTAGCGATGGGGATCGGTTTCGAAGCTGTCGTAGCCGATGGGTGTTACACCCACGAGTTGTGTTCCAGGAATGCGATGCCCGCCGTTTGACGATGCTCTGTACCACTGATCTTCTGCCGCCATGGCACCGTACGCGGCCTGACTGCGCGACATGCCATCGTAGGGCATCTGACGCGGCGGGTCACTGCCCTCGCCGTGGGAGTCTCGAGGTTGGTTCAATTAATTGATGGTGCCGCAGTCCGTGTGAGTGTGTTGGTAGGTTTCAGAGGAATTTTGTTTTGCCCATCCGACCTGGTCGGAGCATATATTTAGTCTAGCGCGGACGCAGGAGCACTCAATTGCACATCGATCCACGCACGGCATCCTTCATGACCTATCATTTCCTGGTCGTTCTACTGCTGCTACTGGTCGCCGTCGACGCTGATGCAGCCAACCCTTCGCGCGTGGTCATGGGCAACGGCGCTCAAGAGGCCCAGTCCCTGATGTCGACTCTGACGTCAACGTACAAGTACGTGTTGGGCGACGTGAACATCCAGTACACAGTCAGCCCCGATTCGTTGGCGTCCATCTCGAGGTTGGCCCAGGAGAACATAGACTTTGCCGTCACATCCTGGATGTAGTCGGTCCGATCATGCAGACCCTCCGGAAGCAGCGTGCACACGGCGATCGTGAGCGTCCGACAGCGTCGCCGGATTTCGACCACCACGTGCGCCACCGTGCCGTACGCGCGGGGATCTATCTCCGTGCGCGTAAAGTGCAGCTCAGCAGCGACGTCATCCGAACCGCAGCATCTGTACTCGGGCGTCACGATGCACTCCAGGATGAGCTGAGCGACACAATCGCCCGAGGCAATGACAAAGTCCTCATCGTCGTGGTTGAAGACGAGTGCTTTCACACCGCCACGATAACCGCCATCGACGACGCCGGCTCCAATGTCAATGCCCTTCTTCCAACCGAGACCCGATCGTGGCGCGATCCTCCCGTAGGTTCCAATCGGCACGGCGACGGCGATCCCGAGATCCACCAACTGCCGACCTCGCGCTGGCACGACGGTGTTGACGGCGCTGAAGAGATCATACCCGGCATCCATGGAGTGGGCTCGTCGAGGGGCATCGGCGCCCTCCACCAGGATCTTGACTCGGAGTGGTTGGTGTTGTATTGCTGTCGTGAACACCATTCGCCTTAAAACCTCAAAAGGGCGCTGTTTTCCTTTTGTTTTAGTGCCATGGATGGGCTTGTACACACGCATTACCTGGAGGTAACGCTAGTTACTCTCCCGTAGAACGCTCTCTGTGTTGTTTTTACTATTTATTATTTCAGTTCAACTCCATTGAGGAAATAAATAGTAAAAACAATACCAGTATTGCCATCTTTCTTCTTTGCTTCCTCATCTGTGTAGTACACCATTTGTTGGGCTTGGTCGATCAATGAGCTCTCCTCCTTCTACCTCACCGGTCGCTGAGTCCATCCAGGACAACACAGACAACAAGCTGGCTGAATTTAAAGCCAATCTTATCAATATGGTCAATGTGGCCATTGATTCCACCAAGGGTTGGCCAAAGGGAAATCCACTGACTTGGAACCCACATCAATGGGTTCATCCTTGTCAAGTTCAGCCTCCCACGCGCCCCTGCCTTAACAGACTGTGTCTGCGCCAGCGCTGGCTTCCCCAGCCCCCACTCTGGAGCCCCTGGCCACAGCTACAACCCCAGTCTTGTCCCCACCCATCCCCACCACCTCTGAAAGTGATGGTGACACCCTGGCTTCCTACATTGCATTGGCTTCACCATTCACACCAGACCTGGACAACCACCTCAAGGCAGTTTGTTGTCAGGTCCAAGGCATTCTGGTGGGCAGTGGTCTTGCCTTCCCACAACATTGGTCTATTGAAGGATGAGAAGGCAGCCATTGCATGGATGGTGGACTCCTTCAAGCTCTTCTACACAATTCTTCAGATCAGCACCTGTTTAGCTCTTTACCACCTGGATGCTGTGGAAGACATCATGACTGCCACCCTCATTGGTATGTGGACACAGCTCTGTGCCTGCAATGAGCAGTGGATGACCTGTGCCCTCCCTGTGGAAGCCCTCCCTTCTGTGTGATGGAAGGCTCAACATTCATGGTGCAGGACCATGAGCGATTTTTTGGTGCCCTCAAGTTTGCTGTGCTCAAACAACAGGCGTTGAGGCCACAGCTGAAGAGTGGCAGCAAGTGGAACTCTGGCTCTCAGCTGGCATCACCCTTGTTGCCATTCTTGAAGGGTAAGAAACCCTACTACAACCAGAACAACAACAAAACCTCTCCTTCTGGCTGTAGCACAGGCTCCAGCACCACCCAGGATTAGTGCCCTTGGAGACATGGTGGGCTCCCCTCACTGCAGGGGAGCACCTGCCATTGCCTGGCGCTTTGCCAAGTGTACCTGTCATGGGGTCACTTTGCCTGGCCCCTGGTGTATGGTACAGCTACAGCCACAATTGTACACCCAAACACAACAACTATCATCTTGGTTTTAGAACACTTTTTTTCTAATTCAGTGTTCTACACCTAATGAAGGGGGTTGACTTGACTTGCAGACACTGCCTTCTGGATGATTGGCGCCAAGGCAAATCCAAAGAATGGTGGTGACTGAGGTCAGAGTAGATGTTAATGTTGGCAGCAAGGTTCAGTACTGCAGCATGAGGGCAGGTAGTGGGCACAAGCAGGCCCCAGTAGGGGCACCTCACCACAATGTCACCCAAGAGGTGCAGCATGGAATGTCATCACATCTTTCATGAGGAAAGTGAGTGCAACTTGAAGTGGTTTGTTGTTGGGCAGCAGAGGCAGTGAAGTACATCTTTTTGACACCATGAGCACATCCTTTATGATTGTGATGTGTGTGGGAGAGTGACAATCAAAGTTGTAATGGCAGATGATGTCAGTCATGGTGAAGCACAACTCCTCTACCCAGCAGCATCAGAAGGAGTGGCAGCAACACATGTGGTGGCACCAGCAGTATATGGCCAGGGGCAACAAGAAAGTGTTGCCTGCTTGATGGCCTTTGGAAGGCCACCTCACCACAGCAGCAGCCATCAAGGGTTTGTGGCAACACATGATATGGCCACAGCCATCTCAGCATGGGAAGCCAACACATTGAGGAAGGAGTTGTCTGCCAGACTGTTGGTGACATCTGCAAGTGTGTGGCCTTTGTCATGGAGCTCTGCCCACAGGGGTCTGGTGGCATCTTGGGGGGGGGGGTGCTCTGGCACCTCAACAATGCACAACCACTCATAGCGCCACCACATGAAGGGATGGCCCACGAACTAATTGGCAATGATGGCACATTGGTGAAGAAGCAGCACAGTCCTCCTGACTGGCATCAAGAGCAGGCACATGCCATTGGACTCTTTTGCCTCTTGGTCCAGCACCATGAGAGTTGCCCCAAACCAACAGTGGTTCTCTTTGCCATGGTCCATAACCTGTGAACAATAAGATATCAAGTTTGGGTTGTATGTTCCAAATAAAAAAACAAAAAGGACTTAACAGAAAAAAGAAAGTTGGGCAAAAAGGAGGAAGGGAGGACATTCTGCTGATGTTGGTCATGTAGAACTCTTCCTCCAGTAGCACACAATCTGCCTTGGCCACCTGCTTGCTCCTGTTGCCAGCCTGGCTGAAAACTTGACTTGCAGATGATGCTCTTGGTGAGCTGAGCAGGAGTAGTGTTGGACTTGGTGAGTCTGACGAAGCCCAGAAAGCCCTTAAGGTTCCAGCACATGTTTCTGGTGGTGGATAGTAGGTCTCCAGCCACAGGATGTACTCATTCACCAGAGCCTCAGTCTTAGGAGCTTTAGCTTGGGAGAATAGCCAAAGGGCCAAACACACACACACACACACACACACAGAGAGAGAGAGAGAGAGAGAGAAGGGGCATCAGCATAAGAATAGAAAGGAAAGATAGAGCTTGATGTACTGGTTGGAAATGGCCAGCAGTGCACATGGCTTGTTTTGGTGCTTGTTAAGATGACATGCATAATCTTCTAGTGAAGGATGAAGTGGTGCAGTTTGGGGTAATTTATCCTTGTATTTTTTGTAATTATTGGGGTGCTGTGCCATGGTATCAAGGTGCAAGCAGTGAGCACAGAAGGGAGTACAATCAGGACCAAAAGTAATGAGCCAATAAGCAGACAAATAAATAAAAACTGTACAGCTCAATGTGCATGGGGAAATGGTGCGTGCTGGTGCTGCACAATCTCAATGGCATCTTCCACAGATCCTGTGATGTCATACACCTGCTCCCAGTGCAAGGAAGTGGCGTTTTGTACTCGCAGCCGCCCATAGCCATACAGACCTGTAGACCCAAGAAACGCGCAATGAGAAACTTAAAGCACAACAGAGATGGTGGGCGGCACAACACACCAGGCAGCCAAGAACGGAAGGCAGACCAAGGCCCTTTAGGGCCAAGGATGGCATTGACACATATGCCATCTTGTTCGTTACACCCTGCTGCACCAGAGATGATGTGTACTGGGGCCTTGGGGTTGATGTAATCCCGCTGCGTCACCTGTGATAAAATACCAGTTAGGGCGTAAACTCTCAGATGGCAAGCCGAGAAACTGTTTTACCGTTTCGTTGTACACAGGCCAAAGACGTTCGTAAGAGTGTTCATGAGCCTCAATGATGACATCAACACCATACTTATAGAACAGTTCTGTGAGGCGAGTATTTTAGAAAGTTAGGCATCGCGCGCGCGCAGAGAGAGAGAGCGAGAAACGGACCTTCCAAGCCTGCGCGGACAATCGAACGAGGGGTCGTGCAGTCATCTCCGTCAATGTTGGAGCAGTACATGGGTCGGTGGCCATACGCTATGATCCAAGGTGTCTTAGCCCTAAAAATATAGATACACCATTAGGAACCCAGCAAATTTGGGAGAGAACGGTGGTGGGGTCAGGACCTGTTCTTATTGGCCATGCGGAGATCATTCTCCAGCCAAGCGTATTGCACGGACAGCCATTCACGATTGACAAAGTAGACCTGCATGCCACAACGCACGCGCCAGAATGGCTGTAAGCTCACGACAGTTTGTGATGCAGAACGTGTGTGATCATGGCGGGGACTCACCTCGGAAGAATATGCAATGAAGTGAACGTTGGCCAGATCCCAAGAAAACCACATGTTCTGGCTCCAGTTGCCTTGAGCACCCGGCATGGAAAAGCGATTTCTGTGAGCCATACGAATAAAGGTGGTGGCGGTGAGATTAGCGCTGGGCGAAAAGCCCAAAAGACTGTGTGTACAGCTGTCATTACCTGTAATGGCTAAAGTTGTGCGCAATCTCATGGTTGCCGGGGCACGTCATGTAAGGCACATACGCAGCAATGGGCTCGATGCGCTCCATGAATTGATCACCTCGCTGAACGGAAGAAGTTACACCAAGCTCAGCTTTCGCGGATAACAACACACGACACACATTCGCACTCTCAGCACCAGACACACATTCATTATAGGAACGCACCACACCACCGTTGTCGTGAAGGTCGTAGGCAAAGTCGCCCACATGGATGATAGCCGTGATGTCTCCCTG
>CDFE01064035.1:1173-57579 GCA_000826465.1 Acanthamoeba mauritaniensis | reverse complement strand
TCTCACTCTTACAATATAACATCATCTCTCCTATTCTACTGTCCAACATCCACTAAGTCACTCACTACAGGTTATGGGCCCACATAGCCAGACAGTATGAATCACGTACATTCCTCCCCGATCACACTCAAGAACAACGAGACCTTCTTCGACTGGCAGTACACGCTCAAGGGAGCACTACTGGTCAAGAAGTTATGGCTGATCGTCATCAGGACCGAACAGCGACCTACCCCAACTCCGCCACCACTACCCGAATTCGTACCGCCAGTGCGTGGCACACTGCAGATTGCACCAGGCGCCACAGAGGCACAGGTCCTCACCGCACAACAACAACTCAAGGCTCAACACCAACAAGCCATTCAGACCGCTCAAGCCGCAGCTGACCAAGCCAACATCAAGCGCGCCGTGGACCACCTCAACAAGTATGTCGAACTTCAGCAGGACTTCAACAAGCGCGCCGGCGTAGCGCTGGGCATGATCTACCTTTCGATCGACCCAGCGCTCAAGCCCCTCGTCGCCAATCTCGAGTCGCCAGCTGAGGCCTACAAGGCAATCTGTGGTCGCTACGAGACCAACGAGACGTCCCAGCTCATCCGTTACCACTCTGAGCTCTTTGCGCTCAAGATGGAGGGCGACACTGATCTACACACGCACTTCGACAAGATCGACACCCTCGTGCGACGGATCACCCTCGTCGACACTGCGCCATCGGAGGCCATGATCGCAATGATCACTATCTTGAGCCTCCCCTCACGGTTCGACGCCATCAAACCTGTAGTACGAATGTGGGACGCCGTCAACAACAACAAGCTGCACACCGTACTACTGCAACACGACCTCTCGTCACGAGAACCCCCAGCACTGAAGGAGTCTCTTCTTCTCTCCAGAGTCCACGACAGCCAGCGACCGAGCGAGAGCAAGGACCGCGGAGAGAATGACCAACGCAATCACCACAACCACAGCAACACGCAGAAGAAGAAGGTTCGATGTAACCACTGCCAATACACCGGGCACCTCTGGAAGGAGTGTCGCAAGCGCCTGCGTGGTGAACCGGCTGCCCTCAAGGGCGGCCACCGCAGCAACACGACGCAGGACGCACTGTTGGCGAACGGCCGAACGACAGCCGACGAGCGCGACGTGTGGTTCCTCAATACTGGTGCCACATCGCACATGACATGCAACCAGGCATGGCTGCACGGCTACAAGCCCCTGCCTGTCAACAGGGTCACTCTCAGCAACAACGCCGTGATCGACGCCGTCGGCACTGGCACCATCCGAGGCTTCACCATCATCAATGGACACAACGTGTCCCTCGTGCTGACTGGAGTACTGCATGTACCCCAGCTGGAGAAGAATCTGATCTCGCCGAACCGCATCGCCGAGCATGGCTTTGTCGCCGTCCAGGACCACCACGGGTGCACCATTCGACATGCGAGGTCGGGCATGGTCCTGCTTGTGGCTTCCCCAAGTGACGGAATGCTCTGCATGCCACTGACACCGTCCCCCGCACCCATCGAGCACCAACGGTCGCTGGTCACCACGGTAAAGACCACCACGCTGAACCAGCTACACCATCGGCTGGGACACATCAGTGAGCAACGCCTTCGCCTCGTGGCGAGGGCACACGACCTCAGCCTGCCGCGCGGTGACACTCTCGAGCAGTGCGTCCCGTGCATCAAGGGCACGCAGTCGAGGCCCGCCATCGGTAAGGGGCCAGTTGCCAGGGTGGCTACACTGATGCACACCATCCACTCTGATGTGTGCGGGCCCATGCTGGTCGAGTCGTTCTCCTGGCAGCTCTACTTCGTCACGTTCATCGACGACTGCACCAGATACGCTCAGGTGCACCTCATGCGCCACAAGAGCGAGGTGCTGAGCAAGCTCCAGGCATTCGTCGCCGCGCACAAGACTCACGGCCGCGTACATGTCCTCAAGTCGGACCACGGCGGCGAGTACATCAGCAATGTCGCGCAGGAGTGGATGGCGCGTCATGGCATCCAGCACGTCACCGCGCCAACCTACTCGCCTGAGCACAACGGTGTCTCCGAACGGTACAACCGCACCATCATGAACATGGTGCGCTCCATGTTGTCGGACGCCGGCCTGGCGAACCGGTTCTGGGCCGAAGCCCTCAACACCGCGGTCTACATCAACAACCGCATGCCGTCCAGGTCCATCAACAACATGGACCCCTTCCAGCTTCTCCACGGGCGCGCGCCTGACATCTCGAAGCTGCAGCCGTTCGGCTGCTGTGCCTACATCCTCACGCCTGCACAGATGCGCAACAAGCTCCAAGACCACTCACGCGAGGCCGTCTACCTTGGCCTGTTGGTCAACGGCACCCACCATCGCCTGTGGGTTCGTGCCAGCGGCGCCATCACTGAATCACGTGACGTCGTCTTCTGTGCTGCCCCCGCAGCAGCACCACGCAACCCGCTTGCCACCCTTCGGATCCCCAAGCCGAAGACCGCCACCATCACACCACTGGTGGATGACGAGGAGGTGGATGAGCCTGAGCTGCTCAACACCACCCACATGGAGGGTGATGACTTCACCATGCTGGCAGACGACGAGGACGCCCTGAGTCCGCCTGCCTCCCCAAACAACATCCTGGGGGAGCGGCTCTGTTACGATGACGATGACCTCCACGGCCACGAGGCCAGTGGGTTGGCTGGGCACCAACACGACCAAGACATCACCGTACCCATGCCAGACCCTGAGCCCACCCTTGACGCTGACCGCCTGCTACCACCGGAGCCTGAGCCGCAGCGCAAGCCGGTGAAGCCCTCCACGAGGAAGCAGAACAAGGTCACGACGGTGACTGACCCACCGCGTCAATCCAGTTGAGTGGCCAAGCCCTCTGCCATCCTCAACCGCGACATATGGGTGGTGGATGACCATCACCACCGCGCCGTGGTCGCAGCCATGGACACTGCATGCATCACGCCCAACTCCTACGCCAAGGCCATCGCCTCCAAGGATGCCGACCGGTGGATCGCCGCGATGAAGGCTGAGTACACCTCCATCATCCACAATCAGACCTACCTGCTCATCAACCTACCTGCAGGATGGTGCGCCATCAATGCAAGGTGGCTGTTCAAGCTGAAGCTACTCGCCAGCGGTCTCAATGACTGCGAGAAGGCCAGGTGGGTTGTCAAGGGGTACTCCCAGGTCTTCAGGATCGACTTTGACAAGACCTACGCTCCCGTCATGCGACTGGAGAATCTACGTCTCCTGCTCGCCATCACTGTCGCCCTCGGCCTGCGTGTCCACGCCATGGACGTCAAGTCCGCGTTTCTGCATGCGCGCCTTGTAGAAAAGATCTACGTCAAACAGCCCGAAGGCTTCGTGTCGGCCGAGCACCCCAACAAGGTGTGCCTCCTGCTGAAGAGCCTCTACGGGCTCAAGCAGGCGCCACATGTCTGGAACCAGGAGATCGATCAACACCTCCGCCAGCATGGCTTTGTGCCCACAGCTGCCGACCCTTGCGTCTACGTCTGCCGCGTCGGGGCCGCCGTGGCCTTCATCTCGCTGTACGTTGACGATTGTACCATTGTGGCCAGCGACAGCATGCTCCAGCGCACCAAGGGCGTGCTGAGTGCTAAATTCAACATGACTGACCTTGGTGAGGCCAAGTCGGTCCTCGGCATCGAGGTCATCTACGACCACCAACGGGGCACCGCCGCTCTTCGCCAGACCGGACACATCGACGCCATTCTGTCATGCTACGGCCTTGGCAACTGCAAGCTGCAGTACACCCTGATGACAGCTGGCCTGTCCCTAGCCAAGCTCGAGGCCACCAGCCACGAGCACGCTGCCCTCCCCTACCATCAGGCCGTGGGCAGCCTCATGTACCTGTCGCAGGCCACGCGGCCTGACATCGCGTTTGCCGTGGCCTACCTCAGCAAGTTTGTGAGTGGCTACGATGAGACCCATTGGATGGCAGTCAAGCACATCATTCGCTACCTCAAGGCCACGAGGTCACTCTCGATTGTCTACCGCCGTGCTGCCGTTCGCGACCCCCGTCTACTCAGCCCCACCGCTTTTTGCGACTCCGACTGGGGCAGCAACCTGGTCGACCGTCGCTCGGTGACCGGGTTCATGTTCTTCCTCTGCGGCGGTCCCTTTGCGTGGTCCTCCAGATCACAGTCAACCGTCGCGCTGTCATCGTGCGAGGCTGAATACAACACACTGTCTGAAACCGTCAAGCATACGCTCTACATGCGCAAGCTACTGACTCCCCTCGGCCTCGACAGCACGCTGCTGATGATCATCAAGAGCGACAATCAGAGCGCCATCTCACTCGCCCAGGCCAACCAACAGGCTTTCCACCCTCGGACCAAGCACATCGACATCAAGGTGGCACACCTACACGAGGCCGTCGCCGCCAAGACGATCGTGCTGGTCCACTGCCCGACCGGGCAGATGATTGCGGACATGCTGACGAAGGCTCTCCCCAGGCCCAAGCTCGAAGAGCTCAAGGGACTCGCCAATCTACAAGGCTGATCCCTGTCGTGAGCCTACACCACTTGTGGGGCTGTATTGACGACAAGTCGATACGCCACCACGGTGACCAATGTCACCATGGTGTTGAGTTGCCGTGGTTGAATCCACGGCAACATATCCATATAAATGGACCGTGGCTATGGCCACTGTCTCCATGACAAGTGGTATAGCCTCAGCTACACCCACACACACACATATAAATATCTGTAACGCTCAAAGCGTTTATTTGTCTCACTCTTACAATATAACATCATCTCTCCTATTCTACTGTCCAACATCCACTAAGTCACTCGCTACAAAAGCGTCTTTACCTCTACAAGCTCAGTTGTTGGCTTGTACGGCCAGTGGTGTGCTTATTCTGATAAATCTTCAAGAAGAACCAGGTTTTTACTCCGCATACATGTCCATGGGTAGTCAATGTGTGTGCTCTGTTGCTGTTGCTTGCTTGGCCCACCCATGTGTGCACTCAAGTGCTCAGCACAGGGCTCGCCGATGGGCTTACATTGTTGTGCTGGAATCAACTTGGCACCAGCACTTGCAGACTGTGCCCACTCCGCTGTGCGGGCTAGTTGTGCTGTATTTCTCCAGCTCATTGCTGGTGTGACTTGTCTGAGGCCACGCCAAGACCTGGTCCTCTAGTTCGAACTCCCAGGCATTCTTGGGCTACCTCGAGGGGATCATCGTCGGTGTCCAGCCCTTAGGGGTGCCTCTGAGAGCTCTGACGCATGCAGCTGGCCAAGTTGTACCCTTTTTTTGATCCTGGCTGGCCCTATCTCTGCTGCTGGTGTGAAGGAAGTAGAGTCAGATTTTATCAACCAAGAAATCCTCTGCTGATGATGTACATGGCAGCAGGCTGGCAGAGGTGTGTTGGCTGGTGATAAGATGATGTCCTACTGCTGCTGGTGCCATCAGTTGCAACATTGCCTCTTCCCCTCAAAGGCAGGCAAGGGACTAGTGGTGATGACACTGAAGGAGTCATGTGGGATTTGTGAATGATGTGTTTGTGCATGTCATTGAGCAGGATGAAGCCAGCACAGATGCCAACCACAAGGTAGACTACCTGGTTGGTGGTGTGGCTGTTGGCGCTCTCACCCTTGTCAGAAGGGGAGGTGAGGGTCAGCAACCTCTCTCTCTTGGGGCCAGGAGGTGAGGAACACACCAGACAGTTTTGCTATGGGAATGTGCCATTTGGGCACCATTGTATGCTCACTGGCATGCCATGTGGTGGCAGCCTTGGTAGAGTGTTGTTGAGTTGGCAGCCACTGCCTTTGGCTTTGGTTTGCTGTCCATGTCACCAATACACAGCGACATAAGCCACATCACAATCTGTGGTGCATGTGGCTCTTATGGGATCAGCACATGGAAGAACTGACCTACCCAGTGGCCTCTCACATCGCCATCACTATCTGCTAAGGGAGTCTTTGTTGTGGCCATCACCAATAACTTCCAGAGATGTCCTGGTTAAGTGTTTGTACTTGCTTACTGGATGGCAGGGTGTTGCTAGCACAACATCATGATGATATGGCAACAGCAGTATTGTCCTTTCCAGTGTCCCCCACCACCCATACCCATGGATCAGGCGCCCTCACTCTCATCCAATATCTGTTTCACTCAGTTCCTTCACAATTGTAGTGGTGAGCAGTGGCACTGGTGGTGATAACTGGATCCAGAGCCTTGTGTGTAGGCTCAGCTAATTGGTTGACAGGAATATTTGGTTGACAATGCTGAGAGGCTCTTGTGGTATCATTGCCCAGGAAGCGTCAAATCCACACCAGGAACGCCAGCAACGACTCGGCATGAGCTCAAGTATCTCCTGCAACGACATAGGCCTAGGTTGTTGCTCTTGGTCTGGAAAAAGACTACGCCAAACGGTTTGACAGTGAACAGTGGGCGAGGGCTCAGCAAGGTCTGGAGTGAAGCTGCGCTCAGCAAAGAAGCCACATTTAAAGACAAGGATGATAAAGTATAGGATCACACAAAAGAAATGTGACTTTTCTGGTGGATGCGCATGGTGAACTGCACAAAGTTCAAGGTATGAGGTGGAACTGGATTCCACTGGGAGACTTGTGAATCTCACGAAATTTGTGCCACGAATCCATCTCCTCGGTGAAGTTGAACCATTCTCCGTGGACCGCCTGGCGTTGGAAGTGGCAATGGCAGCTGCTCTTTACTGCGTGCTGGTCCCCTTGAATCAGGAGCTTGTGCACCAGAATCAGCCGGAGGTGGTTACCGCTGTTCAAATCTCTCCTCCTCAGGACTCATTGAGAAGCTGATTTTTACCATCCGTGCATCTTCGTTGAGGATGAAGTAGAGGTAATGAACGGGCCTCGTCGCCGGAGAGGAGGAAAGTTGGCCACCAGCCGTGGTCACTTGTAGCTTGGGTTCGTCAGGCCGTAGCATGAGTTCAGCAAACACCAAGTCGCCCACACAGCAGCACAAACAATTCCATGCCTGGAAATCATGATGCGGTATTACTGAATGATGATAGTTGCAAATGATTGCTGTCAGCAGGTCTGAATCTGGGCGGTCCTGACGGTGGTAATTGAACTCAGTCCTGTAGCCTAGAATATCACCGCAATGGCCAAAATCACAGGAGAAAAGAAAGGTAAGCAAGACAACAAATTAATGATGGAGGATTCTTTTTCGCCACTTGCTCGTGGGTACACAGCATAGCAGGCTTTGGCAGGGTGAAGATTGAGACAAAGCACCTGGGTCGTGGTGTTGTGGGCTGGCGAATTGTGCTGTCAACAACAGGTGCAAGAGAGAGGGAAAAAAAAAAAAAAAAACAGGAATTTTGCCATCAACTGCATTTGTGAACACTGCACTACCTTGCTGGAGTGCTGCAGGGTGAGTGGCACTCAGCAAGTTCCTCATGTGCACCAGGGCAGCACAACATTTGGTGTCAGGGTCACTGATCCAGGTGGCCCAAGGGACAGTGCTGTGCTTGATACACCCCTTGCACACATGATGCATCACACCCACACTCCTGTAACCAATGAAAGCACAAACCAGAGAGGAACTTCTGGCTAGTGATGGCCAGGACAATTCCACAGTAAAGGCAACAACAATCAAACAACAGTTATTGTCACCATTCAGGTCTGCACTGGAGGTCAAGAACTGGCTGTGGCAGGCCTGTTATGTGTTGCCAACTATAGAGGGACACACTAGTGTGGCTCATTGTGTGCTTCTTCTACCAGGCCTGTGCTGCAATGTTGCAGGGAGACATGTGAGAGTCACTCTGTCATGGGCTGGTTGGATGCTCCCTTTGCACTAGGCAGGGGCCAGATTCAGGTTGTTCTTGATCATGGAGCCATATGGGGATTGTTGAATCCCTTTACCCACCCACCACCAGGCACATGCCAGCCTTGGTAAGCCAAAACTGGTTAAGCCATGGTTACATGAAGTTTTTGTGCTGTCTCTTCAGGGTGAGGATGCATGTGGGTTCAATTCATGCCAGTATCGACTAAGTCGCAGGTAGCCAATCATTAGTCAAATAAGAATTATCTGGCTAAACTGACCCGCTGCAACCTGCAAGCACAGGTCCTGGCCTCGCACTCGCACTTGGACCCCTGGCCCGTAGCGGAGATTTCAATTTTTGTCGATGTAAGCTACCTATCTCCGTTATTTACTGCAGACAGCATCCAACAAACCCCACATGCTTCAGTTTGATAGCTTGCTGCCCAACACACGCCAA
Organism: Acanthamoeba mauritaniensis; assembly: GCA_000826465.1. Classification (NCBI taxonomy): domain Eukaryota; phylum Discosea; order Longamoebia; family Acanthamoebidae; genus Acanthamoeba; species Acanthamoeba mauritaniensis. The sequence continues at coordinate 49,379 of CDFE01064035.1, read as the reverse complement.
TGGCCACCACAGTGTCAGTTGTGGTTTGCTTGCGAGGCTCGCGTGGTCAATGTGGCTGGTTTTATCCTTAGTGGTTACCCAAAGAGCGCCGCTGGGGGTGGTCGGGTCGTCTCCCGTCGACGGGACCCACCCCCCAAGCCAACATGCCGCCACTGCGGTCCGCAACTGTTCGCTCTTTGTGTCAAACGAGGACGGCCGGGACTACCCCCACTGCGGACTGCCGGGCCGTCTTCCCTGCGCCACGCTGCAGCAGGCCGTGGACCTTGCCCTCCTGGGTGACGTTGTATGCGTTCAATCAACGAGCCTTCCCTACGTCTGCCATCCAGATGGCAACGGGACGCTAGTGACCAAGTCCCTGACTATCGAGTCGGTTGGTCACGCAAGCGCGGTCATTGATTGCCAGGGACGAGGTAGGGCCTTCTCCTTCGTCAACCCGTTGGGTGTCGTCACGCTCAGAGGTTTTACGGTGACCGGAGGCTATGCCGTCCAAGGTGGAGGACTCGTATCGACATGCAGCCGAACCGTGATCGAACGCTGCCTCTTCTACAACAACGTCGCAGTCGCAGGCGGTGGCGCTGTGCTGTTCTACGGCGGAGACTCCACACTCGTGGACAACACCTTCCTGAACAACACAATCGGCACGGGGGCTGGTGGCGGCGTGGCGATCAATGCCCCCTGCGGCTCCCGTCACCGGTTGCTAGGAAATGTCTTTGCGCGCAACCGTATAACCACGTGCGCAGACTCGGTCTGCTTTGGCGGCGGGCTGGGGCTGTTGGTCGGGCTGGCCAGCGGTGCGAGCCTCACCGCTGTCCAACTGTGCAGCGGCACGCAGGTGACGATGAACAGCAATACCTTTGAGGACAACGTTGTGCAGATGGTACTCCACAGGCAGGGGAGAGGTGGCGGCGCTGCCGTCTCCTACTACCCTACGATCGCCATGGCACCGCTGGCGACAGCCAACCACCACCAGGCCATCAACAACACGTTCAAGCGGAACTGCGCCGACTATGGTGGTGGCATGGTGATCGAGTATTGGTCCGGGCTGGCATCAGGCAACAGCCACAACGTCACCAGCAACCGCTTCGTGGAGAACACGGCCAACGCCGAGTCTGCTGGACTTCGACTGGACTACGGTTGGAATTCCTCGGATGGTGACCACGTCTTCCATAGAAACAGCTTCCTGCGTAACGTCGCCCGCTTCAGCGCTGGCGGGCTACACGTTGGACCCTCATTCGACAGCTGGAACCACTCGTTCGAGCTCGTTGAGAACCAGTTCATCGGCAACATCGCACATGGCTTTGGCGCCGGCGCGGTCTACCTCCACGGCCACAGCATCCACAGCGCCCGTTTCACCTTTTCGCGCAACACCATGCAGGACAACTCAGCCGGGCTCGGTGGTGGGCTCTTTGTGCTCTGCCCCAACCAGTGCATAGGCAACACCTACCTCGTCGACCACAACGACATCCGCAACAACAGCGCCCTGATCGCCGGCGGGGGAATCCACATTCGCAACTTGAACGCGGCGCCCAACACCACCTACAAATTCGTGGGCAACACGTTCGACCGTAACTCGGCTCCGTCCGGCGGCGCTGTGTGGATTCTGAACGAGCCCGACCCAATGCAGTGCGACACAGCTGAGGTGCCCTGGTGGGACTACACGAACTACGTGCATTTTCAGGGTGACAGGCTCACCAACAATGCGGTCACGTTTTGGGGAGGAGCCATTTACCTCGTCTCGGGTGTTCTCACACTCGACGACTGTGTGCTAGTCAACAACTCTGGCCAGCTAGGCGGGGCGATCTACCTGGCGGCGGCCTCCTCGGCGTTGAACGTCACGTGTTGCTCCTTCGCCGGGAACGAAGCCGCGTCGATGGGCGGGCACCTTTGGTCCCAGAGCGCAGCGGCATTGGCCTTGGTGGGGTCCAACTTCACCTCGTCCTCGGACAGTCTGGTTGCTGTGACCCATACGCGCCGGTTCACCTTCGCGGCAGGCCTCCTCGCGTGCGAAGCCGGGGCTGGACTAGTGGACACAAGCTCAAGGCCCTCCTTGGACGTCCTTCCTGGCTGGCGCAACTCGACATTCGTGTCGTCGTTCGTCTGCCACGCATGCCCGAGCGGAGCCACATGTCCCTCTGGCGGATCAGAGGTGCTGGCCCTACCAGACCACTGGTGCCGTGTCGCTCTCCACGACCCGAGCGCCGCCGAGTGCGTCCCTTGCCCAATGGGCTACTGCTGCCAGCAGACGTCCTGCCCCTGGGGCCAGACCTGCGCCAGCAGTCGCACTGGCACCCTGTGCGGCGAGTGCCTGCCCGGTTTCAGCGAGTCCTTTGGGACGACCGACTGCGTTCCGGATGGCGAGTGCGATGCAGCGCTGTGGCTGGTACCAGCAGCTCTGGTTATCGGGTTGCTCTATGCTCTGGTGCTGCTGTTCGTGTCGGTGCGCCGTCATCCGCTGTGGAAATCGACCATTTACTTCCTGCAAGTGGTTCCGCTGGTGGCTGGTAGCACCAAGAACCCAGTCCTGTCCGTGCTGCTGGCCATATCAGGTCTCGACCCCAGCGTCCTCGGCATCCATGTCCGGGCGTGCCCGTACCCCGGGATGAACGCACTGGTTAAGCTGGCCTCAGGTTACATCGGACCGGTGGTGCTCCTCCTCGCGCTGCTGGCCTTATTTGCCATCCACGCGCTCTGGCGCGGCGTAACTGGTCTAGTCTCAGGCCGGAAGCACGCTGAGGAGTGGGAGCAGTCGTACGAGGACAGCGACCACGAGCCGCTCCTCTTCCTCAACGGTGGCCTCCAGGACAATGACGGCGCCATCGTGGCTCGCCCGCAGAGCGCCAGCGACCAAAGTGGCCAGGATCAGCCCATGCCTCTTCGTGTGCGCTACGTCGGAGCCCTCATGGCACTGGTCCTGCTATTTTACCAGAGCGTAACGGCCACCACGATGGAACTCTTGCACTGCGTGTCGCTCGACGACCATCTCCGGCTCTTCCGCGCTGGTGTTGTGGAATGCTACGTCGCCTGGCAGTACCCTCTCTTCCTGCTCCTCTTGGTGCTCCTGCCGCTGCCCCTTGTCCTGCCGCTGCTCGCCTATTCATTCCACCGCCAAGGCTCGCGCAGCGATACAGCTCAGGCAGTGCTCGGCGTACTGGAGCGTCCCTACAAGCCCAAGCGCAGGTGGTGGGAGAGCGCTGTGCTCCTCCGGCGCGTGATGTTGCTAGCGATCGCCACGTTCGTGCTCGACCCGCTGTGGCGTGCGCTGGGTCTCTTCATCGGTTGCTTTGTGGTCGCGGTGACCCACTTCGTGTTCGAACCGCACTCGGACGGCCACTACGGCGGAATCGAAGCGGCCTATCTGTGCCATATCGCCCTTATCGCGGCCTTCAGGACCCCTCTGCCCGCCTTCACGATGCTGCGGCTCAAGATCGACACCGACACTCTGCAAGCGCTCCACTACATCCAGGAAGTGCTGGTCGTGCTTCCGTTGATTTACTGCGCGGCCTTTGTCACATGGAAGTTCGGACGCCCGCTCTTTTCAAAGAGGTGCCACCGTGTGTGACAATACCCGGCATCTCGCTTGTCGAATGGGCAAAGTATGTGAAGGGCCCAGCTCCTGTGAACGTTCACCGTTTACTCTTGCCTCCATTCCCCTTGTTTCTTTAATGAATTAAATTCGTATTTAGTATCTCACCAAGCATCAAGCGGGCAGGCCCACTGTTCGGGTCAGTGATAGATCCGTGCATCCACAATCACTCGGTGCACATCTCGGTGGTCCGCGGCCTTCATGTGAGGGGTGTCTGCGGGCTCATAGCGCCCATCGCTAGCGGAGGTCACCTTGGCGCGAGGGTCAGCAGCCATGTGCATGTTGCATCCCTTCATGGTAGTTGCGCCTGAGTACTCTCCGAGTGATGAAATTTGGGCTCTTTCGCCGTTGTCTTTGCCGGGGGACCCCCCTCTAGACATCTCGCTAGGCGTGTGGAGCCCTATATGCATACAGAGAGCCGAGGGGCGGCCAAGCTTGGCCGAACACGCCACCGGTGGTAGTGGGGTGAGGAGGAGGAAGTGACCACCTACGCACTTTTATGCACAGAAGCCAAGGAGAGCCGCCTGCTGGCCCCGTCAGCTATCCGCATGCAGATGGGAAGATGGCAACACCTATGCTCCTTTAAAATCCATCTACGTGTTGGCGTTAGTGGTGGAAGAATTCATGCCGCTGGTTGGGATGCCACTCTCTCGCTGGTGGTACCATAGTCCGTGCGCAGACTGACAGCCACTCGGGTGCATCCCCAGCTGTTTCCAGCCTTTGTTGAAGGTAGAAACCTGTTTGCACTCTGTGAGGATGCAAGGCCAACAGAAGAGGTGGTGTCCAGGGCGCCAGCCACCAGAGTTTATCTGAGCCGATTCGTAGAGGCATGCAACGAAAAATTCGGTGCGGTTCCCAACAAGCATGACTGGCAGAAGGACATTCAGAAAGAGCCTGACCACTACAGTTTGGATTACGCAGGATGCACACACGCTCCTTCATTCCTTTCTCGGTGGCTAGGGTGGTGGTCACGTCAATGGTGCCATTGCCTTGGCATATAGCCCTCAAGAACTCTTGCACCAGTGTCTGAGAGTGGAGGTTAGCGGTTTCTCTTCTTTGGCCAGAGTACCATATTCTGACCGGGACTTCTTGCTCCACTGCCCTTGAGAGTGGTCTGAGCGTGTTCTCCTCCATCCACGAGCAACACCCCATTTACCTTGCATAGCATCAGGTCTTGGTGAGGCACTTAACTTGGGTAGTCGTCTTGGGGCTGTAGTCTTTGTATAGCCAAAGTGTGGCTGGCAGCATTCGCTCAGAGTGTTGCCATTGTGTGTATACTTTGTGCCCAGAGTGCCCCTGCTGCAGCACGTGCATTCCTCGGCCAGGGCAGGGTACTTGTTGTAGGTGAGATACTCCTGGTCATGCACGCTGCCTCCACAGAGGAGAGGTGCGAAGACTAGGACGTTGTAGACCTTCACACCAGAGAACTTATTAACATATGTGTGGGGTTAAAGGGTAAATCGACCAAGGTAGGTGTCCAAGCATGTTTTCTCCAAAGAGGGGTGCATTGGTCCATTCTCGATCGTCCAGCTGTGGTTCAGCGTCGAGAGCCTGCTTAGCATTGGTCCATCTGCTTTCTGGAGTGGCGGTGGGCGAATGCATGAAAGCCCTTGACTGCCATGTGCGTCGCGATGGAGAAGTCGGGCAGAGCGCCTGCAAGAGGCTTGCCGATCGCTGCCCGACTCTTGCTTAGTGCCTGGTACAGACCAACGCCCATAATAAAGTGGAGTGCCACTCTGTGCGCACTACGCCGCTGCTGCTAAGGCAAGAGTCACGCTTCTACCACACAACACAGGCAGCGCGTCATTTACCAGCGGGAGCGGTGGCCCTCCCTGCTGTGCGGCTTCGCCTCAAGCACACGTGCACCAAAGACGCTGTGCAACCTTAAGGCTGCAGGCGGATCGTAGCATGCTTCTCGTTCGCTTCTGCCTCACTGCCCCGCACAACCCTTCACACCAGAGAAAGCCCTCCTCAGAACTCCTCCTTGCCTTTTGCAGTGCAATTTGCGATTGCGACTGAGAGTGTCCGCATATTGCAGATGCAATTTGCGATTTGCGAATGTGACTGCGGGCGCGCCAGGACAGAATGCGAAGTGCGATACTGCGACTGCGCGTTACTAAGGTGAATGCGACTGCTGCCAATTATTGGTGAGAGGCCTACAGAGAGAAGCAGCCAGTGAGCTGCGACACCAGAGAGAGCTCCCGCTATGACATGGAGTTGCTTTGTTATTGTACACGTGCAGGTGGCGTAGACTCTTGCAGAGATCGGACCAGCACTACGGTGGCTGTCCGTAGTGAGTCTTGCACGCACACATTGCACTCACAGCCAGTGCTTGCTTATGGGTAGTCAGCCAGTTGCTCGCTCACTAGAGTGCGAACCCGAATGCGACTTAAGCGGCATTGTACTCGCATTCGGGTTCGCACTAGTCATACTCAGGAGCTCACTAGAGTGCGAACCCGAATGAGAGTGCGAGTGCTACCGATCCGACCGTCTTCCGTTTTCATATTAATTTTATGCCGTGGCCCCCACCAGCCAAACCCTCCGCCTGGTCTGCCCCCCTGTTGCTGCGAGGTCCCCCGGTGGTGGTTCTGTGTTATGCTATTCTTTGCTGGCCCCTCCTGCTGAGGCTGGTCCAGGCATGCAGCCTTCTGCCCTGCTGGGGGGTGGTTTTGCGGTGCTTTGCGAGCACACGGCGTCCAGGTGGGATGTTAACTACACGACGGCAATGTGGGCCCAAGGCTGACTCCATAACATAACGAGGGGTTCATCAATGCCAATGGTGGGGGCAGGCTGCGCCCTGTGTCCCAAAACAGACCACATCAAGCCACACCCTATGGACTATGCTTCACACCATCTTGAATTGGTAGCACCAGGACCAGGCCATGGTTCCTGATCTGAAACCCTTCAAAACAGTTTTAAGATCAGTTTAATAGCCTGGCAATGGACACAGCTGAATCAGAGGAGGAGAGACCAGGGCAAGCAGCCGCTCCCTAGTCCTCCCTCCCCAGTGGAGCAGAAGAAGCCTCATGGAGGACAGCAGCAGCAGCAGCAGCGCAGATCACCGGCCTAGCTCGAGATTGATTGGTTTGTTGTGGTGAACACAGGGCGATGATGCAAATGGGCGCGCAACCGCCGGCTCGTACGGTCTACCAACGCGCCCTCAAGCCCAGCCCGTGCGTCTACTTCGTCGTGCCTGCGCTCCCCGCTGTTGGTACGTCTGGACTGGAGGTTAGGGTGGTGAACATAGACATCCACCACCACAGGATGGCAAAATGGGAGGTGCATGGGCCATCCTGGGCACTAGCGCAAGCGGGAGGAGGGGGGAAGGCAGCGTCCAGAAGGTGAGATCTATTCCCATGAAGGGATGGCCACCACACATGCTCTCCTGATCAGTGGCATGCCACATGCTGGACGTTGAGGAGTGGGACGGACTCTGAGTGTTGGCCTCCGAGATCGCTGCGCCACAGCCTACTGCTCATGGCTGTGAATGTCTTGGTTGCCTGCAGTGGGGAAAGAGAGGAGAGAGAGAGAGAGAGAAAGGATGGAAGATGGGTTAGCCTTTCGATCGGCCAGGTCGGTGGCACTTTGCTTGCGCTTACCCGCGCCACTTGCGGAACGGACTGAGCTTCCAACGAGGGGTAAGGCCCAGCTGCCTGGAGAGAACCAGCCTCCTCCTCCGGCTGCTTGGTGGGGATGAGCCCTGCCGTGGACAGGAATTGGATCGCCTCTGTGCACTGATGCATCCGCAGCAGCTCATCTGATGATATGCTGCCCTCCTCCACTGCCTTCATGGCGAGGCGGGCGATATCGAGGGCGGCGCCAAGCAGCAAGGAATCTCCAAGGTGTGCCTGGTAGGAGGAGATGTGATGTTATTACTGCCCGCCCAACCCCACTACTGTGGCCCACGGAGTCACTACTGCTGGGAGGGCATTAGGGTACCCAAAACGGAGACGGTGCGTTCATCGCACCTTTCTTGATGGATATTTTCAGTTCTCTCAGCGTTAGAGTGGGAGAGCGTAGGGCAGGTTTTTGGCGGTGTGGGGTGGGGGGGCATCACAAACCTTCATCGCCCAACAAGTCTACTTGTCGTCGGTACGACCCCATCCGCAACCGACGATTATTGAGCTTCCCGAGATCATAGCCAATGACGTCATAGGGGGGGGTTATCACAACCGATCACGCGGGGCACCTGCCAACTCGCGCACAAGCGCTTTGCATTCTTGGGCTGCCGCGGTGCATTCCACCACTTCGCGGGGCCTTTCTTGTGGTCCACGGAAAGTGTGACTAACGATGCACCAAAACACCAGGAGGTGAGCAAAGGACGAGGAGGGAACCTTGTCGCGACCACCTCAGCACCAGCGGGTGCTACCCGTTCTCCTAGTGTGGCCAGCGAGGAGGTCCTCACCCAGCTCGACGGCCCTGCAGTCCGCGCAGTCGGCAGGCGCCATCTTGATGACGATGGCGAACTCCCTGTGCTGATGGAGCAAGTCCGATCAAGAAAGACCAGGAAGGGAGGCAAGAAGCACTGGTCGCCGTCTTCATCTGCTTCATCTTCGCCCGCTGCTCCTCCCTCTCCGTTCTTGTACCTCGACTCGCCGCCCATCTCGCCCGCCCCTTGCCCTCGCTCCTTCGCTCTCTCACCGACGGCATGGCCTCTCGAGAGCAGATGGTCTCCTTCATCCCCTCCAGCCGGCACTTCCAAGCAACCTGCCGACAGGAAGCAGAAGCAGACGTCCGTTTCCTCCTCTCACTCTTCTTCTTCTGCGCCCGCGTTGTCCACTGTACCCACAGCATCGCCACAGTGGCTTTGGCTGATGACGCAGGCTACGCAGACAGACTTCCGCTATTCATCTCTGCTCCTATGATGGCGCTATGGACATCAGCAACGGCGAGCGCTCGGGCTGGCAGGCGAACATATCGAGAAAGGCCGCCGTGGACAGCAGAGGAAAGTGCTCCCCTTCGCCACATAAAGGACCATTCGACTCGCCTCTGCTGGGCACGCCCACCCAAGAGGATCGCCCATCGCTGCTGCTAGCGCCCACTCAGATGGACCTCCTCAACGCCTCCACGCAGATGGACCCAGCGCCTGGCGTCTTGTCCCCACCCAGGCCGATGGCTTTGCCCTAGAGGAATGGCGCTGCAGCGGGGTCACGCAGACGGACGACCATCCTACGGAGATCGATATCGCCCACCCCGCTCTGACGGCGCTCGGAGCCAAGGGTCCAAGCAGAGTAAAGAAGGGCCTCACAGAAGGAAGAACGCCGCCTCTCGTGGACACCCTTGACTACGAACAGACACCGCCTGAGACCGAAGAAGGGTCGTCTGGTACTCATGCTCGCCCGCGTCCGATTGTGCCCGACTGTTTGAAATTTGCAAATATGTTCTGTATCATACTCAGCCTTTGGGGAACCGACCACGCCAAAGAAGAGGAAGATGGACGGCGACGACATGCGGAACGAACACTCGCCGCATGCCAAAAAGAGAATCCGAGATGAGGGCGCAGGAGAGAAAGAGAAGAAAAGGGGACAGCGTCGCTCTCGTGCAAAGAGCAGACCCGGCGCCGGTGTGTGTCTCCCCGCGCCTCCCCCAAACAATATTGCACTCTCTTCCACTCCTCCTCCTTTTCACGGTTGCTTCTCGGCATGATGGTGACCAGGAGATCGCCAAGGCGAGCCGTGCGAGGAGGGGCCATTCGGAACGCTGGTCTCGCTCAAAGGCAAATTCGAGAGCCTGCTGGTCCCCGGAACAGGTATGCCACTGTCGTTCTCATGGACGGGGCGCGTAGTTAATGATTTGTTTTTATCCCCCTCAGGTCTGCTCATGGGTCGGCATTCAGCGTGCCACCCTTTGTGCCGATTTCCCAACAACACATACATAAGCACCAAGCACTGTCGTCTCTCCGTTGCGCAGGAGGGGTCGCTACGGGAGGACTCGCAAGGTACGGGTCTCTAGTGTCCACGCCCGCATGCTTTGGCTTTGGTCCCCCGATTTACAGGCTGCTCCCCTCTCTATCTGCTGAGGCAGGAAAGGAAAGCAACGACGTTCGATCTCTCGACGGCAAGTGCCCGCCGTTGCGTCACAGGCATCCGGTCCAATACACAGTGGTTGTGGAAGACATGAGGTGTCGACTCACAACCCAGGAGGAAGGGGAATTCGATGCCAACTGACACGTTGTTTGCTCAATGCAGCACCAACGGCACCTACATCAACGAAACCTTGATCGGGAAGGGCAACAGGAGGACGCTGACGCACGGTGACGAACTGTCCCTCGTGATGTCCGTCTCCAACAGACCCGACGGTACCTACAACCAGCCTCTCGCGACCCCACAACCTTTCTGAGTGTTCTGCTTCCACTTATCCAAGCAGATCCAACATTTGACTTGATCGCCTATCGCTCTGAGCACTGAGTCAGCCTGGAGCGACCTCCCTCCGATATATCGGTTCCTGCCACAGGACCCCCCTGGCGACTAGAGAGACCCCACGCCGTGGCTCCCTTTGGGTTTGGTGCACAGTAACAGGAACAGTTGGTAGATGAGTACAGAGAGAGAATACGGAGGACGGGCTGGACGAGCGGGCCGCAGGAGAATGCCCTCGCGAGGAGGACCACTCGCACGCCTGCCAGATGTATCCGTGACACAGGATAGAACAGGGAAGAGTAGCGCGCCGCGGCTTCGAGGGAGTCTAGGGCTGGTTCGGTTTCTTGGGCGTTAGGCAGGGATGATCGTGGAGCCGAGGTGGCAATGATGCTGGAGGTGGCGGCGATGGAGCCGTCGTGACGTGAGGCACCGCCTGCAGGTGATTAAGCCACGGGAACAGTTCGGCTGGCCCAGTGTGGCACCCCTGGCTGAGTTCGCAGAGATGCCGCTCCTCGTTGAGCGTCACCAACATATCCAGGAATGACGCTGGCGCGAGGGCGAGGGCGTGGCGTAGTAGTAGCGGTTGGGGAAGAAACCCTCGGGGCTGGAGGCCGCAATGGACCAGCACGGTTTTTAAGCGGATGAAAAGGCCGACGACGTAGTTGAAGCCCGTGTAGGGGAAAGTCATTGAGGAAGGAAAGGCGGAAAGGAGGACGAAAGAGAGCGAGACAGGGATGGGTCGCCGCGGCATCGGGAGAGAGGCACAAGTGGAGGTGGGGCTTGGTGCATCGCAGGCGGCATCTGCGGGGAGGCGCGGGGCTTCAGCACACCGTGGCGGGGGTCAGCAAGAACAGGAGACCGATCTCGATGGATGGACGTCAGGCAGTGGCCGGGGTCGTTTGTCAAGGCCCCCACAGCCGCCGTGGATGCGTCTCTGTCAGGGTGATGCTCTTGCACTCCCCCAGGTTGCTGAAACCACGGCTCACCCTCCTTCTCGTCCCTCCTCGCTTCTTCTGGTTTCTGTACGCGCTTCCATTTCCACCACGTCGTTCATCTCCTTGTGCCTCCCAGGAACCACAAGGCCGATGCCCACGTCCGCACTCGCCAGGTGCCCAGGCTCGAATCGTGAGGGAGTTCCTCCAAGTGGAGGTTCTTCTGGCCAGCTCACACGAGCCATGGTCAGGCCAGTATTGTAAAGATGGTGGGGGAAGGAGTGTACACCTCTACCTGACGCGTTGCCGCCACACCAGAAAGACAAACAAAAAAAAATATCTGATGAACTGTACCCCCGGTTTCGTTCATTTAGGTTTGAACTTTCACTGGCCCTACCACATCAACGGCGGTCGTGTACAACTGCGGTGCCAGATTGCCGCGCCTGTCCACTACCCCGAAAATACCGGTCCGGAGGGACTCGACCAGCCAACGGGTGTCGGCCTTCCCCCCTGTTCTGCTCCATTGCGAGCAGGAAAAGAGCTCACCAGGACAAGGCCTTGAGCTCCTTTCCGGGTCTTCAACACAGTTCACTGTTTAGTAGATGGTAACTGGTTAAGAGTGAATAGGAGGAGTTCAACCGGGGCAGGCAGCCGCTCCCTGTTCCTCCCTCCCCATTGGAGCAGGAGCCGTATGGAGAAGGGAGGGGAGAATGGCCAGCTGCAGCAGCAGCAGCAACACCCAACTGGGAGGTATGATGGCCATCCTGGTCACCAGTGCGAGGGAGGTGGCGGAAGGATGTTTTCCGAAGGGCGAATGCTGTGCAATAACTGTCAGTGGCACTGCACTTCAGAGATGCGGCCTATACGATCAATAGAAGGGCGGCTTGTACTCCCAAAGTTGGCCTCCACGATCGCGGCTCCACTGCCTGCTGCGGAGGCACCCGGGCTCTGTGGTCCTCTTCCTCTTTCTCACGACTGGATGGGGAGGGCTTGGAGTTGAGCGGATGATCATGGGGGGCTGCCGCTGCGCACGGCAGAGGACGTGGCGAAAGCAGCCAAGATGTCCTGACTGCTGGCGTATGGCCAAGAACATCCTCCAGAACTTCTCGCCCCTCGCAGCCATCCGCGGCAAAGGAATCGAATAGCCATTGGGGGGATCGTTCATATAACGGACAGCAGGTTCGCATCGGAAGGGCGTGGCCACACAGAAAGGTTCGCTGCTGGCCTCACCCAGATGGACCTCACCGCCAGACCTGGACGCCCTCCTTTGGGGGATCCTGAGAAGAAGCAGGGGGCCTTCTCTATGACCCCACCTTGCCTGATCCCGAAGTGTCGCCAGATCCTCACGCGATGTACGGAGGGTTATCATCTCTGGACCTCTTGCAGAACCGATCACGCCAAAGAAGAGGAAGTTGGACGGCGACGCAATCCTTACGTGCGGAGAGAATCCGAGAGGAGGACACGGGACAGTAAGGTGAATAGGAAAAGTGCGAGTCTGGCGCAAGAGGAGACGAGAGGCCGGTGTGTATCCTCGCGCCTCCCTTCCCAACCCAAAGTGTGCTTTTCATACCCTCCTGTTGTTCTCTGTACACGTTGGTTGGTTGCTACTCTGAATGGAGATTGTGGCAGCAGCGATGGGTACTGCCACACTGTATCACAATTCCTGAGCAAAGAGAGTACCTGTATTGGGGAGGCCACGCTCTCAAAGTTGTCATCTACCCTGCCCCTTATCACCATCACGAGAGGGGTCGTGGACTAGGGCCGCGGGCAGTGAGCGCAGGTCCGGCGAAGCATAGCACTGGAATGGCCCGGAGAGGAGTTGGGCCTGCTGCTTCTGCGCCGGACAGAGTAGGGTGGAGCAGACGAACAGAGGAGGAAGGAGATCGAGGGAGAGGCACACCTGACTGAGGTATGCGCAAAGGAGCTGGTCCCAGTTGAGCGTCGACGTAATCCTCTCTTGCCCTGAACTGGCACATCTCTTTCTCAGGTAGAATTTGTCTGTTCGTGTCCCGTCTCTGCTGACGACTACAGCAGCTCGCCGAGGTGTAACATTGCGCCAACAACCAACACAACTCTCTGAATCGATTTTTGGGGGGAGGTCAGAGCGGGAGGTAACCTGACTCTCGCTCGTTACTGAAGCGTTGGTCGGGACGAAAGGCCACGCCCGTGCCGCGTGGGGGATAACCGGGACACGATGTAACACCCGCTCCTTGGAGAGCCAAATCACAGCGAGCGCTTTCCTCCCCCTCCATCGAGAAGTGGAGGCTGCCATACGGTGGGAAGAGATTGCGAACGCTACAGCAGTGCGCCTCTTTTTCTTCCCTTTTCTTCCCCATTTCGCAGGATGGCTACGGGTTGTAAAAAAAAAAAGCCCCACTGCGGCCGGTTGAGTCTATTCGAGCCTTGCCTGGAGGCCATGGATAGCAGAGCCCACCTGCCATTGACTGCATTCCAACTGAAATAGGATATTGATGAGTTAGGTCATAAGTGGTTGCATGATTAGAAGATGGCGCCATCTTCTCTGCTTCTCCCTTTGTCCCCAAACAGCACCAACAAGAAAGCGCATGCCCCTGAAGGGAGCCTCATCACGGAACAGAAGCACGCTACCACCTCCACCAACACTCCCCTGGCGCCCAGCCGCCGCCGCAGTCTCAGCAGCAGCCGGGGGCACAGTGCGGCAGGTGGCGCCAGGGAACGAAACTCGTCGTGGCGGGCAGCGGCAGGTCGCTGTTCGAACTGTGCGTGGTTGCCACTTTGCCGCGCCGCCCGCGGACCACGGCCTTTGCCAAAACGCCTGCTTGTGGTGCGTGGACACACACTCTCCCCCTCGCTCTCCTTCCTTACTTTTGTTTTCATTTGAATGGCTCGCGACCCTGAATTGATTGTGGTCGAGTAGGGTGACGGGGATGAACGGGGACGTAAGCGTGCGCGCTGCCAAAGTCATGATACGCTGGCACCTCATTGACGACCGCACACTCGCTCTTCTCGCCGCGCTCGTCGCGCTTCTGCCCCGATCACGGCTTCCACCTCGCCCTCGGGTAGCACCATCTTCCACTACTGATTCATCTACCACCAGATGCAAATCCATTTTCCACACGACCCACGTATGACAAGTGAGCGGGCCCACGTCTCAAGCGAGGCATTGGTGGTACCGGCCCCTCATGTGCGTGCGTGCGTGGGCGATGGTTGCAGGATGGGCGACGAGTTGCACCGTGCGTACGGCTGCTCCCTCCCCTCTGGTCAACCGCGTGTTCGGCAACAGGCAGCCCCTCACCTTGCCTGTCCTCTTTCTCTGTAACTCGCCTTACTCGAGATCTAGACGCTACACATATCGTCATGGAGCACCTCTATGGCGCAGTTCACGGCGTACAAATGTGGGCCAATTGCCGCACCTGTCCAAGTTGACCGTGTCCATGTACTCGGGCGGCACGCTTAAGCACTCAAGCAGTCGGATCCTCCAGCGCTTTCGCTCGCTGACCTGTCAACTCTACCGCCTCGTCCTCCCGTGGGAGTTGACCGAAGGCGAGGCGCTCAGCCGCGACATCGACCACAGCGCGGAACAGGCGCAGGCGCTGGTCGACGTGCTGCAAGGCTGCGCCAACCTCCAACGGGGTCCGTGGACAGCCCCATGGTCGTGGCGCTTGCGGCGGAGGTGGGAGCAACAGCTTCCGAGGCTGCCAGCACGTCCCGCCTGTACGCGCCCATCAACCAGTCTTTAAAGCAGGCTCACAATCGCACTGCTCCACCTCTCCCAATATCCGCAGGTAGTTGGCCAAGTGGACCCACCTAGAGTACCGCGACACCACCACCCCGACGGTGGTGATGAACGAGTTGATCAGCGGCATGCCAGCCCTGCGCAGGCTGGTCGTGTCGGACATTACGGAGTGCGCGGAGCGATGGCGCCTGGCTGACCTGCTCACGGGTCTGCAGGCCACCAGCGCGCTAAAGACACTCGAGTTGGAGGCCACGCACTGCACCCTCGACTCTTCACCGTCACCGGAGGCCCGCGGCATTGATGCTACAAAGTCCTTGGGCTCCGAGCTGGCATGCCGCGTCTGGAGGAGCGCTTGCCGAGGTGCGCGTGGCTGTAGCCGTCGATCGAGGCGTGCAAGTTGGAGGGCGCATGACGAATGGCAGGCCGTTATCGCTGGCTGTCCCGTGTTGACCGAGGTAAGACTCGCGCCGCCGCTCCTCTGAGGGCGGGGGTATGGTCGGTTGCGCGGCTGAGAGCCCAAGTGTATGTGTGTGTCGTGTGTGCAGGTGCGAGGGACGTCGAGGAGGAGCACCAGATCTCTTGTCACACTGGCCTCATACACCACCACATATCCAACAGCAAAGATCAGGTTTGGACCCCACACAGATAACCGCAAACACCGCTAAAGCACCTGCGGCTGTCGTACCTTGTGCAGGGGAGGTGGGCGCCGCTCGAGAGCACACCGCCGAATGGCCATTCGTCATTGCCGAAGGGGTTAAAAAAGCGAAAGTCCCTGTCCTCGTGGGCGAACCCACCTGCGGCGTAAGGATGCCACAAGAGCAGTGCTTGCGGGTATTAACCGGTCACACACTACTACTATTTCGTTTTCGGCTAATGGTCGGTAAACTACGACTTTAGTCGGTATCGGCGGGAATCGAACCGCTCGTCAATAAAAGGAATAAAATCATAAGGAAACGGAAATAGTCGGATAAAACCAGTCATGAGGAATTGGTCGCATTTGCATTCGCATTCGGGTTCGCATTCGCTCCTTGGTCGGGATGCACGAATCGAACTCGATTTGTGCACGCCTCCAAGTCGTTGTCGGGATTTTTCTTCCTTTTATTCTGCTTTGTTCGGTCGGCATGAATTCCGGACTAAGTGGCCGACTAACCATAAGCAAGCACAACGAAGTTATGAGGGGGGGGGGCAAGGTGAGTCTCACTTGGCACCACGGTCTCGAAATGGCAGGTCCCAGGAAGCAACGTACGGCGACTCTGCGGCGCTTGTGGCAGGCGGACTTGGTAGGCTGCCACGTTGCCAACTGGGCGCTATTGGTCAGGGCGGTGACCACCACTGCCTTGCTCTCGAGCCCCTGCATCGTGGCAGAAGAGGCGGACAAGGCACGCTTCCTCCTCTGTCCAGTCTTCAATAATAGTAGCGGTGGAGGCGGCGGTGCCGTGGAGGACGCCGGCAGCGAGAGTGGGCTCAGCCCAGGGGAGCCGGCTGGCACCGGTGCAAGGATGGGTGGCAAAGAGGCCAACGGCAACCCATAAGGGCAGTGAGAGGCACTGGGTATGGTGGGTGTGACGAGGCTGGGCAGGGGGCCACTGGCACTGACACGGAGCATGGCAGCGGCGGCGGGGGAACAGAGAAATGGCGAGGCTGGTTCGAGCCGACAACCTTTTCGCTCCCTTCCACTGTGACGCAGCAACGCCTCGGAGGCGTCACACCACATCCACCACTCGTCTGTCGGGGCAGAAAAAGCCTGTGTCGATGCCCACCGCAACTCCCTCTGCCTGCTGCCAGCACGACCCATCCCCTTGCCCTTCGCCGGCACGGCCTTCCCTTATTCTTCCCGTCTCTTGTGCCTTCTGACCCCTTGCTCTTTTATCCCTTCCCTCCTGAGGCCAAGAAAACAACAAAAAAGAAATGGGAAAAAGAGCCACCACCAACCAATGGGATGAGACCGAGAGCGCGAGGCCTTCTTCCGAGCCCTTCCCGGCCCAGCGGCCAGGAAAAAAAAACAAAACAAAAAGCCGCTGTAAAATCGGCCAATGCGGGGAGACTAGGCCAGAGGGCCGCAAAAAAGCCAAGGCCTGCCCCTTGGGTTCGCTCCCATCCTGCTGCCATCGATCTCCTTGCCTTGCCCCCCCCCCCGCCCGGCTCTCCGTCACCGATAGGTGCGGGCCAAAAAGAAATGGAAAAAACCACTGCTGGAATAATCAGCCAATGCGGTGGCCAATCCCAAGGCCGCCCTTGCTCTGGCACTGCCTCTGCCGTCTCTCCTTCCCGTCCCCTTGCTACGCGGAGAAGCAGCAGGAGATAGCTCACCCCAATCAGGCCTATCAGGCAGGAGCAGCACGTTGCCCCAACGCCGCTCCTGAGCGCGAGGTCATCAGCAGCAGCCTGTACTGGTGTTGATGCTAGTGCGCTCGTGCTCAGCGCATGCTCAAGCAAACCAGATCACCGATCTCGCACGAGCCAGCGTTGGACTAGCGCAGCGGGAATACCGGCACACTCAGGCCTGGCGGATACACTGGTAGAGGAGGACTCCGCAATTCGTCAGCGTCGAACCTTTGGTGAGTTCGCGCGCCCTCGCTTCATGGCGGCCTGCTTGGACATGGCATCGATGCCGGGCGGGGGCAGGCCAGGGCAGAGACGTACAGGTGGCAGTGGTACGGTGGATATGGGTGAGAGAGCAACGCAAAGCTGCTTGGCGCAAGTGGGGCTTGTGATGCAAGCCCCTCCTCGCTTGGCCAGGAAGGATGTGAAGTGAGCCCACAGCAAAGGTTTGTACTGTGACACCGCGGCTATTGCAAGAGTCAAGCGGCCATGCCACACTATGGCGACCTGGTGGTACTCGCCTGAGGCACCCGTCGGGCTGCCGGACGTCTTCCGTGGCGGACCGAAGAGAAGATGAAGACTCTCGAGTACGCCATTTCCTCTCCCTTCACTGCCGAACCGCCGCCCACCACCCAGTTGAAGGCCTTGCCCCTGACTATGCCTGACGGAATGGCCAGTTCCTTTGTTTCCCCATGGGGCTCAAGGATCCGCCGCAGAAGGCACACCCAATGCAGGGGTAAGCGAGAAATCAGCCCCTGAGAACCAAACGCCCTCTGAACTGACTGAAGAACCGTCAACAAAGAACTCCCTGAGAAACAAACAGGCAATCATTCGCTCTCGCCACAATAACCGCGCAAGAAGGACAGTATTCGCATTGGCAGTAAGGATATGCACCATGAGAGCAGCATTCAAGCAGACACCCCCGCAAGCCCTGTCGTATTTCCGCCACCCTCGTCGGCCACAACGCTCTCTACGCAATCATGGCAACCTACTGCCCAGCCGACAGAACCAGCACAGATTGCCAATGGTCTTGATAGCGGAGAGGCCCCGCAGTCAAGAAAGCGACTGCTCACCAGCACCGCCCCTCCGATTCTGGTAGGTTTGTGCCCTGTTCCTCTGGCTGCAGACTCTGACACCTCCGCACCGAATCAGGAGGACGGCATTGCCCCAAGCCCCCAGCAGGAGCCGCCCATGGCGTCAAAGAGGAGAAGGCGACCGCAGGCTGTGGAAGACGCCGAGACTGACGCCCTTCTGACGCCCTCACCAACACGTCACGACCCCACAGGAGCAGACGCAGAGGCCTCACCTGTGCCACAGAGTGGGATCTTGTGGCCTCGGCCTCGCATGCAGGTCGGATGGGAGCGCGAGGGTGAATGCAAAGGCGCAGACGCTCCAGCGCGCCAGACCTTGCGTGTGTACCTGCTGCCCAAGGAGGAGCAGGCCCACACGTACATTAGAGTGTGTCTGAGCAATCAGACCGGCAATGTGGTGGTGCTTCTTGCCTACCAAACGGAGTCAGGCTGCTACATGGTTGACCTGGTCACGATCGCCGAGCGTCTGGGCCAGCCGAGTCTGCCGATTGCCGCCAGAGTGAGATCCCCGGATGGGTCACTGCTGTGCATGGCCTTGTTGCACCTGCAGCAGGGTACCCCTGCCGGGACAGCGCTAGACCTCAATCTCACTCTCACTGCCCACTCACTCTGTCTTCCTCACCCTCTCCTTCTCCTCCTTTCCCTGCACACAGGAGCACCCCCTACGGATGGACCGTGAGGTGAGGTGCTTCGCGCCAAGAGGAACAAGGGCATTTGCCAGAAGCGTGAGGTTGAACTGATATTGTCCCTTACTCTCACAGCTGACACCAACACTGAGGAAAGGAAGGAGTGCAAAGATAAGTGAATAAGAAAAAAAGAAGGTTTGAAAGACGAGTGGAGAAAACGTCCTCTTTGTATGGGTTCCATTTCGAGCCACGTAGGCGTCATAGGAAGACCGTTGGAGGTCTGCACGGGTGTGTGAGAGCGAATATATATTGTCACAGCCGGATGGGGTGGGCAATGATACCACAAGAGCCTCTCAGCGTTGTCAACCAAATATTCCTGTCAACCAATTAGAACCTGAGCATACACACAAGGCTCTGGATCCAGTTATTACCACCAGCACCACCGCTCACTACAATTGTGAAGGAACTGAGTGAAACAGATATTGGATGAGAGTGAGGGCTCCTGATCCATGGGTGTGGGCGGTGGGACACTGGAAAGGACTCAGAGCTCTAAGAGGCACCCCAAAGGGCTGGACACCAACGACGATCCCCTTGAGGTCGCCCAAGAATGCCCGGGAGTTCGAACTAGAGGACCAGGTCTCGGTGTGGCCTGAGACAACTCACCAGCAATGAGCCGGAGAAATACAGCAACAGCCAACTAGCCTGCACAGCGGAGTGGGCGCAGTCTGCAAGTGCTGGCGCCAAGTTGATTCCAGCACGACAATGTAAGCCCATCTGCGAGCCCTGTGCTGAGCTCTTGAGTGCACGCATGGGTGGGCCGAGCAAGCAACAGCAACAGGGCGCACGCATTGACTACCCATATTGGCGGGGTTAGCGGGGATGTGTCTGCTGAGTAAAAACCCGGTTCTTCTCGAAGATTTATCGGACCGAGCCAACAAGCGCACTCCCTGGCCGTACAAGCCAACAACTGGGCTTGTAGAGGTCAAGACGCTTTCCCCCCTCTTCCCCTTCCAGACACGGGAAAAACAGGAGTAACATGCATGCTATTTCTTATCGCTGATTTTAATCTTCCGCCCCCCCCACACTCTCCTCCACTTAATCATTAAGTGATCCACAACCAGGGACAACAGTGCCGCCTCCGCCCATCCACCTGCCCACTGTCCCTTCCATGGAAGAGTTGAGCAAGTTGAAGAGCACGCTCAAGCGCAAGCCCAGGCGCAATTCGATCCCACGGGCCGTCAGCTACTGGCTCTTCTTCAAGCGCCACATCCTGGAGCGGGCTGACGTGCACGCCCAGTTCGAAGAGGGGGTCCTCGATATTGGCGGCTTCCGGCAGTTGGTCAGGACCGTGGCCAAACCGAGCAAGTGGGGTCCCTCGTTCTGCCGCCAGCGGCGCGGCACGTCGGCCAAGATGGCCAAGCGCAACACCAACGACATGCTGGCCGTGCTGTGGCGCTACTACGAGGCCCTGCTCCACCCGGCGAGCCCGATCTACGTGGCCGAGAGCGAGGCCGTCGGCGGTCTGGGCCTGTTTGTCCGGCGCGCGGCAGCCGTCGTCACGGGAGGCAATCTCTTCGAGGGCCACCTGTGGGGCGTGCCATTCGAGGTGGCCGACGACGCCTTTGCCGAACTGCATGCTGGCGACTACCCTTCGCTGTATCGCACGCCCGATGGCCGGGCACACATCCTGTGTGGCCCGCTGGCCCTCGCCAACCATCGGTGCGCCGCACCTCTCTCCTTCTCGCTGCCAAAGAAGATTGTCGTTGCACCGGTGACGGCGGCTGCGGCTACATCGGTACCGGCAACGCACTTGCGCAAGGATGGCATCTCGCTGGAAGAGTTTGCCGGCCTGAGCGCAGTCTATGCGCGGGCCACCATGCGCCACCGGATGGCCAAGGGCCAGGAGGTCATGGTCGACTACTTTGGCCAGGGGGCGGAAGAAGGATCACGGCAGCATCTCCTTTGGCGGCGTAGAGTGCAAGTGTCTGACCTGTGTTGCTGGTGGTAGCAGTGATTAACACCATCAAATGCACAGCGTCTGCCCTCCTCTGCTGGTGGCTGTGGATGAGAGCTTTGTTGGGCTGCCGTTCATGCTGACGGTTTCGTCGATCAGGCATCGTATTTGCCGGGGGTGGGACGTGGATTCACAACGGGAAGGTGACCGTGTCCGCGGCACCAGAAAGCACGGGTACGCACAATAATCTGAGGGAACGGAGGGAGAAAGACGAGGGGATGACGAGACGTGCTAAAATAGCCAACCTGCAGGCATATCGTGCCTTGACAGCGGAGGCAATTGGATACAAAATGGACGAATCTCCATAACAGCCTCTGGTTCCGGTTCCTTCACAGGTCTGGTTTCTTAATCGCTGTGGCGAAGTATTGCCGCAAGTCCTTGCGCTCGCGTCTATTTTCGCTCGTGATGGTCCATTCTAAATGACCACATCACTGTGGTACAGGCATATCCTTTGCCACCGAATCAACTTGGACGCCACGCGGAGATGTTAGCATCGCAAGCACGCAAGGGAGCGAGTGCCGATGGCTGTGGAGACCTGGTCCGCAGGCAGGGGAGTGCCTCACATCACCGAGTGCTCCGTGTGTCCCAACAGGAAGTACCGAATCGCTGCGGCGACGTGCTCCGACCACGAGCTCGCCGTCTCCTGCTACGAGTGCCCGAAGACTGCAGACTGCTTGACGGAAGGCGGCTCGCTTGTGTTCTCGCTGGCCGGCTATGGTGCGGCCAGCTCGCGGATGCACAATCGAGGCTCGAGTGCACGGCCTGCCCCGACGGCTACTGCTCATCGGACGAGGCCAGACCGTGGAACGAGTCGTGCCTATCCAGCCGTCGCAGTACCCTGTGCGGAGAGCGCGCCGCCGGCCACAGCGAAGCCCTAGGCACCGAGGAATGCGTGCCCGACGCCCAGTGCAATGCAGCGCGCTGGCTGGTGCCAGGCGGTCTTTGCGATTGGATTGGCCTACGTGGTGCTGGTCGTGTGGCTGCCTATCAACCACCACCCTCTGTGGAAGTCGATCACCTATTTCATGCAGACCGTGTCGCTCGTATCCTCCCCAGACAACGACCTCCTGCGTGCCACGATAGCGGTCTTCGCGCTTGACCCGAGCGTTCTCGGGATTCACGTCACGGCGTGCCCCTGGGCAGGACTTTCCGCCGTGGAAAAAATGACCGCCGACTACGTGCTCCCCGTCGTACTCCTCATCGAACTGGTGGTGATGCTGGCGGCTCACCGCTTCGTCTGCTGGCTTCGCGAGCGGCTCGGGGCGTTATCGGCCAGATGATGCGATAACAACCATGCGAGCATCAACTACGTCGGCATCACCTCGGACGATGACCACCACGCGCACGGGTCCGAGTACGCGAGGTACGCGGGGGCGCTGACGGCGCTCGTGCTGCTGATGTACGAGGGCGTGACCAGCGCGACGATGGACCTCCTCAACTGCGTACCGTGGGACGGCGCGCTGCGGCTCTTTCGCGCCGGATACGTCACATGCTACGCCGAGTGGCAGTACCCGCTCTTTGTGCTGCTGGGCGGCCTACTCGTGCCGTTCCCGCTCCTGCTCATGGGCTTCCGCCGGTGGCTCAGCAGCCGACAGCGCCGCCTGGGCAGCAGCGCCGGGGGCTGGGCGGTGCTCCACGTGCTCGAGGTTCCCTACGCGCGGGGCCGGACATGGTGGGAGAGCGTGGGCATGCTGCGCCGCCTCGCGCTGCTGGCGGTGGCCACCTTTGTGCCCGATCCCATGTGGCGCGCGCTGGGACTCGCCGCCGGCTGCTTCGTTGTGTTCCTGTCGCATGCCTACTTCCGGCCCTACGCCAACCGGTACTACGGATGGGCCGAGACACTCTTTCTGTGCGACCTGACGCTGGTCGCCGGGTTCCAGATCCCGCAGGCGACCTTTGCGGGGCTAGGAGAGTCGTTTGAGGGCGCCGCCGCCGAGTCCGTCTCCTACCTGCAGGAGGCGCTAGCCCTGCTGCCGCTGGCCTTTTGCGCCTACGTGCTCGCGCGCCGGTAAGGGCCGCCGCTCCTCGACTGGCTCTGGCGCAAGAGGTGCACCGTCTTCCAGGGCGGCGAGGACCCACGCGAGGACGACACGGACGCAGGCGACCAAGAAGGGTGCACCAAGCCCCACCGCCGTCAGGCTGCAGCCGACGACGATGAGGAGGAGAGACTCCTGTCTGACGACGGCACCGAACACGGTGCAGAGGATGAAGACGAGGCGTCGATGCACCACAGCAACGACGACAGCCCAAGCCTGGCGAAACTGGTTGAACTACAAGAGGGGCGCTTCTCGCAGTTCCTTGACGCGCAGTCCCTCTGAGGGTGACTTGAGGCCTCTTACTCTTACGAATAGACCGTAGAACGAGTTCAACTCGTTCAATGCCTTTTCGATTCCTCTTGCAATGGGTCCCAAAGCGTGTGTGAGGAGCACTCCACGACCTGTCACTACGAGTAAGGGGGCAACAACTCGCGCTCCCTCGCATTATAGTAGCCGTATGAACCGAGAGCGTGACTGGGTGGCGCCCACTGGTGCCGCGACACCAGGAGAACGGTGATAGGGGGCGCTAACAGGAGGTCGAGCGGTAACCAGAAACAGCGGCAACGGATTGAACGAGCGACCACCCTGTGCTGTGCCATTCCCTCTGGTAAGACGATAGTAGGTAGGAGTGACAACTTTGGGAGGGGTTAAAACGGGCAGCGCCATCAGGTGGACCCTGGGCGCACGAGCATGCAGGCCATGCGAGGGAGCCAGGAACAGGGTGGGCCATGCAAGGTGCACGAGCCCACTGCACTCCCTTTCCCGCCCACAACTTACCCTGCTCTTTTTCTTGCTCCTTTTCTCTCCCCTCTTATTTTTTTTCCTTCCTCTTTTTTGTAGAATTCGACAATTCGAGTTTGGGCTCTCGATCAAGGGCAGCTTAAGCCTTGGGCGGACTTCGCAAGGCCTATGGCGCATCCCCACTTCCTGGCGAACTGCTTGGAAAGTGGCATCGATTTACGCCGGGCAGGGTCAGACTTCTCTCCACCCTCCGATTCTGGTAAGTTTGGTACTGTTCCTCTGGCTTCGCCCTCTGACACCTTGACACCGAATCAGGAGCATGGCATCGCTACCCCGAGCCCCAGGCAGAAGCTGCCCATGGAGTCAAGGTGGAGAAGTCGGACCGCAGGCTGTGGAACGGCCTCAGCAACAACACGTGACCCCACAGGAGCAGACGTGGAGCCACAAGACGGAGTTCTGCATGGCGGTGTGAGAGCACGTCGCACTGACCGTCGTGGACTCGTCTCACTGCTCACTCATTCTCTCTCTTCCTTTAACAACAATTCACTCTAAGAGACACACTTCGCAGCGCATGCTAACACTGGGTGTGTGTTTCAATCGGCTCTAGCCGAATGATTGAGGCAACGAACGGGTTGGTGACTTGATGTTCCACAACTGTATCCCGATCCGTGTTGGCATCGAAGATCCTGCCACCGTCAGCTGCGTGCCATGTGAGGCCGTCCAGCGAATGTTGCACTGTGTATTTCGTCACCCTTTTCGTGCCTCCCCTGCGTGGCCACGGCAACTATCTGTTTGGGCTCCGCGACTGGCACTTGGCCAAAAAACCAGTTGCTGCTCCGATTTTTCATGCGTTGTTCGCCAGCTAACTTCACCAGGTTTGGAAGGGGATCGTTGAGCGAGAAAAGGCTGGCCAGTCTAGCGTGTGTTGGTGGGTCGATTAGAGCTACGTCCGAAAACCGCAAACGAAAGAAGGCGGGAAACCTGTAATCTTCAAAAAATATTTTTTATACAAATAAAACTACAACCACCCAATCGCTGGAAGAGGAGGGGACCGGCGGTCTCTGACTACAAAGCGCTAATGACGCTTGGGCACGCGGTAGAGGCGGCCTTGTCTGGTGAGGTGGCGGTAGGTGACCTCTACGGTAATGGGAGCGAAAACCGGACCAGTCTGAGGACGACCATCCCGCCGGGTGGAGTGGAGGGCAACAACTGGTGGCTCCTTGGATGGGCGCAACTCTCTTTTCACCATTTGTGCGAATGGAGAGGGCTGCGCGAGGCAGGGGGGGTAACTGTGGGACGGCTGACATACACAAGGGCGACGTGCTCAGGCCGCTCAGACACGGTCGCTTTTTAATAGAGCTCCCCCCAAGAGAAAGAAGCGTATTGGGACTGCGTGGCTCACTCCAACGCCTGCTCCTCTGTGGCGCAGATGGCATCCATGAGGGGCACCAGCCGCTCTTGTGGCACATCAACCATGTTGTCACTGTGGTTGATGATGCAGCCGCCATCGGCCGGAAAGACAGTCTTTGCTGTGGCGAAACCGCGCAGTTCGAGCACGGGCGGCTGTGCCAGCAGCCCATCGAGGGGGGCGTTGCTGTCGTAGTTGACGTGGACCATGAGCGCATAGAGATCGTGAGGCTCCTGGCGCTTCCACAATGGCACACGCAGTGGAAGCGTGTTGCTGGCGGCGGTGGTGATGTCAACAGTCCAGCCCCCAGGCCACAGCACGGCACCAGCGCTCTTCTCTGGGTCCTTCCCATTCGAGGCAGCATGCGTGCGGAGGATGCTGGTGGAGCCGGCAAAGAGGCGGCGGAAGGCCTGCTGTCCGAGGAGGTCCTCCACCGCCATGTGGTTGGCTGTGGGCGCGCCCAACAAGTTGGCCCATTCGTCGGCAGTGAACCGCCACCGCTGCTGCCCGTCCCCAGACCGTTGCCGTTGTGCCCTGGCGAGGCTGCGGCTGCGGCTGCGCCGGTACACTGGCTGTGCCACATCACAAAGGGGCGCTGCGGCTGCAAGGCCGGTTCGGGAGGGAAGTGGCTTTGTTGGCGTTGCTGTTGCCATCACATTGATGGTATGGGAATGTTCTACCTGCCCGGTCTGTTTGTCCGGCTGGGGTGAGCCACCCCCCCTGTGCCGCCACCCCCAACCCGCAGGCAGGGCTGGCATGTTGGTGGCCAAGCGTTCGACACCGGTGGATGACTGCTGGTCCTTCACCATTAGCCGCAACGTCGCACACGCATACACGACCCCACGACTGCTAGACAAGAGAATAGTGAGATGTGGTGGGCTACAATATAATTAATAATATTGTTGGAACCCCGTGGTGCAATGGAATGAAATGAATTTCACAATGTAGATTTCGGGGGGGGGGGTGAGGATGAGCGACCCACATTTCATAGCCCCGATCTGATTTTCTGACGCTCTTCTGGGCGGTGGCAGGCTGATCGGGGCCTTTTGTGTACAAGGATGACGCGGTGCCTTCAGATGGCAAAAGATGGAGACCAATGGGACAACATCGATGAAGGCAAGGCCCAAACCCCCTCTTGTGTGGCTGCCTTCTGCCGGCGGACGAGGATCCTCGCGGCAAAGAGAAGCAAAATAATAATAATAAAATAGCGAGCACAACCGCTTTCCTGCCTTGCTCTCCCTTGCGCCATCCTGGCGACCCCAAATCGCCGCGCCGACCAAAGAAACAAGCCCAACAAAACAGCCTCCCAGGGCGCATTCAATGTCCGATCAAGGGCTGCTAGGCTATTCAACTACACTTGTTGAATACAACAGCAGCACCATTAGCACAAATGAGAGTAGCTCCACCAACAGACAGGAGGACTTCAACCACGTCAATGAGAGCCCTCCGTTGGAGGAAAAGCCAGGAGGAGACAAACACGAGAGCCCCCATCGAGCGGAAAGGGGCTGTTGCGGCTGTTGGTGGCGTTGCTGACTTTGGCCTGCACGTGGTTGCCGTCTCCCTCACACAAACGAAATGGCAAGGTCCTGGTGGGCGAGGGAGCCCCAACTGGCCCATTGACATGCTGCACTGCAACAAAGACTCCCATGAGAGCCACCAGTGTTCATGCCTACCCTCACCAACAAGTGACCACAACATACAAGCCTAGGAAGGGAGTTCTTCTCACCCCATGCCACAATGATCCTGGAGTGGAAGGCAAATGGCAAAGGGTAAAGTGGTGACCTGGTGCTGGCAGAAGGGCAACAAAATCTAGTAAAGGTGCTTGTTGGCAAGTGGTGGCAGGCCTGATTTGCTCCCATCACCAAAAGATGTTGAAGAAGATGGACCATGATTGGATTGTTCTCAGGCAGGTCAAGAGAAAATCTTTCCGCCTTTTCATGTTGACAGCCTTGCAGTTGGCCAGGGCGCATGTGGACCTTTTTGGAATTAATCAGGCTTGAATGGTTGCCATGTAAATTGACAAGCTGTGACCATTCAATCCGCAAAAAGCCAAATACCGAAAAACGACAACTGTGCGCCGTACAGCCAGAAAAGACAGTGAATTGAGCTTCTAGCGTCCAAAAATATTGTCTACAGAATGAAAATTTAGAGATATGTCGGCGCATTCACCAAACACGTCGACACCTTCCTGTTTAGGACAGGTAGCCGTCAGGGATTGGCCAACCGTTACGGTTGAACGTTCATGGGTCCGCCCCCAAGGTTTAGTTAGGCATAATAATTAAAACTGGTATGTTGGGAATGTGTAAACAAGTCGACAATATTTCCATGCTTGCTACGTGGCTCCCTGGTGGTAGTTCTTGCAAGAACCCCAGCCACCCTCGGTTCGTGTAGAAAAGCAAGGAACTCATAGACAATGCAAAGAACTACTGCTGCTACTATCGTGAAGGCCAGCCTTGGTCAGGAGACCTACTCACCTCCCCGGGGCAGCCTGCCCTCGTGGCTGATCTGCTCTGCTGCAAAGCACAACGCCATAGCCCAGCGCCCTGCCTTCACAAGAAGCAAAGGAAGCATCACCAATCGAGCAGCCTGCGCCGAAGACGGTGGGCGGATCGATGGTCTCGTAAGAGGCGCGAGATCGGAGAAGTAGGCCCAGAAAGGTCTTTCACCACCGATGGAAGCACAGGTTGGGACTGCCCCCACTGTGGAGGTCCTTTTGACCCGCCTGTGCGCCAGTGGGTAGAATTGCAAACCTGTCGCACACGCCCCGCCACCCGCGGTGTTGTCAGTTGGCACTGAGAGCCACAAAGGACTCCGGTCAAGCGTGCGGCGGGCGGGAATCCATTCCAATCCAATCCAATTGGAATCCGAACCCGAATGCTTCGACATCGCTTGCCGTCGCATTCGGGTTCGACTGCAAATGGATCGCTCTTCTACAAATGATCTCCATTTGCAGATCGACGATTTGACTGCGTGTACCAGTACTATTAGTAGTAATACAGTTCACCATATGAGCAGGCACGGGATGGCCTACATTCGCTTCCCTTTTCTCTCTTTCCTTTGTCTCCACGCGGTCGTGCCAGGGGGAGGGGCAGTCTCGAAATCTTCCATTTACAGTGTTCGTGTCATCACACCAACCAGGCGTCGCAAGCGGCCTCTTCAGTCTCGGACGGAGGAAGGGACCTCCACGATGATGAGGGACGCCCACTCTAGCAGCCGGTTGGGCTTCTCTTGAGCGTACAAAACACTAGCAGGTCCCGGCATGCGTCTGGTCCACAACTCGGCCTCCCCATCATCACCAACCGCTCCGGTAGACTTCATCAGTCGGCCCGTAGTCCCCTGTTGGTGGTCGCGGCCGCTGCAGGCGTCGTGTCATGCCGTCGTCGACAGCCGGCCCTCCGTGTGGGGCGCCGGGCCTGATGTACACATCGCCGCCGCCTTCGTCATGCCAGGGCGGCTGCCCCCAAGAGCGCTGC
The DNA here is from genome assembly GCA_000826465.1 of Acanthamoeba mauritaniensis. NCBI lineage: Eukaryota > Discosea > Longamoebia > Acanthamoebidae > Acanthamoeba > Acanthamoeba mauritaniensis. The sequence goes on along the minus strand of CDFE01064035.1, from coordinate 21,082 downwards.
CCTTCCCCTGCCGTGGCGGATGGGGAGGACAGTCCTGAGGTCTCCATTTGTGATGACTGCAACGGACGTAAGGGCGCCGCCGAAGGAGTCACACTTGGGCAGAGGGAGGGCCGTTCACGGCCGAGCGGTCCCCATCCTCTCACTCCCAAAGGCAGGTCGCCGGCTGCCCGCGCGCCATCTTCATCCTGCCGGGTGGAGAGGTCGGGAGTGGGAGGAGTGCTGTCGTAGTTGCCCCCCCCCAGCCGGAGGAGTCCTGGCACGGGCTTGTGTGGGACGCGCTCCGCAGCAGGAGCTGCTTGCAGTCGTGCACACCACCGCCAGAGGAGCAGGCTTGACGGGTAGCCTTGTAATCCATCCACCCAGCAGTCTCCACAGTTGTTGTTGATGTTGTTGGCGTTGGCAGCGGACCAACAACAGAGTTGCGGTTGTTGCTGTAGTTGCGGGCAGAGGCCCACGTAGTACTGCTTGACGCAATGACGCGAACAGAGACGCCCGGTGCTCACCAAGGGGAAGACGCGCTTGACTGCCTTCCCCAGCGTCTGGCGCGTGTACCTCATGGGCCAGCCCTCGGCCTGGCACGTGGCGACGTAGGCTCGGTACACGTCCTCCTTGCGTACCATCACAACGCCTGCTCGACTCTCGGCTGGACACCAGGTGCCGGGGCCGATGGGTGGTGGTGGTGGCCAAGTAGTAAAACTCGTAGTACCACCTTAGCCAACAAAGGTGGTCCAGAAAAGTTGGAAAAGAGAAAAAGAAAATGAAAAAAGGAAAAAAAAGAGAGAGAAAACGCCTCAAGACTGTCAAGGAGCGCAGAGGGGCTTGCATACAAAGCATATGCAAGGCCCACCAAATTCCTGAAAGAACCACAAGACACACCACCGTGGCCCATGTGGTCAAGTGCTGAGCGCACGATAGATGGCGCAAGCGGCATTTCCATGTCTGCAGTGAGGACGACAGGCTAAGTTGGCACTGTGGGCCGCAGAACCCGGTGCAGGTTGAATGTTACCGCAAAGAGGAGCCGCTTTCTCGAACTTATTGTACTACTTGAAAGTACTCGCCGGGGTACCTCCAAAGGAGTAGAGTTTACTTGTTGTTGGCCCAACATTGCGTGGGAGGCACCACGGCAGGGTGGCAGAGCCTGTTTAGCGAGTGGTGAGGTAGATAGCAAGTCCACCGGCAGCGAGGACGATGACGGTAAGGGCCAGGAGCAAGAAGACAAGGCGGCGGGTCCTGTCGGCACAAGGAGGGCAGTAGTCGTAGGAGTGGTAGCCGGAGCGGTACTTGACATGGTGTTTGAGACAGATGAACCTCTCGCAGCGCTCGCACTTGAACTGAGCACGGTGTCTGCAGCCGCGCATGTAACAGTTGGTGTCGTCTCCGTGATCGGTCACCCTGTTGATGCTAGTCATCAGTGGCGTGGTTGCCAGGATTACGTTGTCCTTTGCCATTGACCTCTGGCCTTGAGGCGTCCACAGCGGTCTCCATTCGACGTCGGCCCAAGGAGTAAACAGTGCTGGGCGCCAAGGCGCAATCTGTGAGCAATAACAAAGAACAACACAAAAGGAAAAATGAGAAGGGGGCTTACATTGGCCGCGGTCATCGGTGAATCGAAGCCACCAGCGTCCGTCATCTGAGCGAAGTTCCTTGGCCTCGATGCATTGACCTCGACCAAGGGTCTTGACTGGAGGGCCTTTGTTCTCGGAGGCCTTGGTGTAGACAGGTGCATAGGGAGCGTTGCATTCGTACATCTTTCCCCCCTCTGCGTTGGTCGCACCTTTAGAGCTGTCGGAACAAGGCTGCCACAAGGGTTGGCCCTCGGCATCAGCCCACGGAGCAAAGAGGTCTAGGCGCCACAACAACGATCCGTCAGAACAAAAGGCCACTTGGTGCAAGCTTGGCAGCTCGAGGCGTACCTTTGCCTTGCTCGGTAAATCTTAGCCAGCGATGGCCATCGGATGCAAAAAAGTCCTTTGCGCTGATGCGTTGAGGCGGGTCAAAGGTCTTGATCACGGCACCCTTCTCCTCCCCGGCCAGGGCGTAAGCAGGGGCTGACGGCGTTGAGCATTCGTACACGTTGCTGAATTGGTGGTACGCTGTAGGTGGAGGAGCAACAAGAGAATGAATGAATGAATCAGTGGTGAATCGCCACACCCTCGGCTGTCGGTTGTCAAAGTGGGGAATGGAAGAAGCGGATCACCACCTTTTGCTTCCTATCTCGGCAAATCAGCCAATGCGCTCTTTTTTTAGTTCTATTTTTGTGGTTTTGTCCCAGTCGGCGTAACAAGCAATTAATTGCCTCAGCTGGTTGAGTCCGTCAAGGCAGGCCTTTGGTGGGGATTTCCTGCGACGGGAGGTTTTGGGAGCGGTTTGAATGATGTTTAATTGCGAGGTTCTCAACAAAAGAGACTGCGACCTCATACTCGTTAAAGCGCTTCAGGTGGCAGTAGCGGTCACCGAGCAGACTCCATAGGGCAGCGTGCACGACCCCTGACCCACCGTAAAGCTACACTGGCCACCGCCAGGGTAGTAGAGATAGCAGAGTCCGGCGCTGGACGAGCATTGCGCCGTGAAGGTAGTCCAAGTCATGGGGCAATCCAATTGCTGGCAGCCGTTGCATTGACAGGTAGTTCCGCCACAGAAGGCCTGCGCGCTCTCGCTGATGCTAATGGAGTAGCCGTAGGCGGCTTCCACGACGTCCTGTGAGACGGGCGGAAGTGGATTAATCCTGCTTGTGGTCATCAACCCCCATTCGCGGGAGAATTGGGAGGTACTTGTTGCTGGACGTCGTCAGCACGGACGCAGCCCAGCACGGCGACGAGAAGGAGGAGAATCGCGCAGAGGATTTTCATGCTTGTGGGTGCTGTGTTGGACTGATGCCTGCGGGTGGGACGGTTGGGGGTATGCAACACAGGGTTTTCCTCTACCCTTTCAGTCCCCCCCCTCTCTTGCCCCTATTGGCTTATTCCCTGGAGGGGGTTCAGTCTGGCCTGGAGTTGTGTAATAGTTGTCTGCCCACACGCCCCCAACTTGTACCGTCCGTTCATGGTTCGCACATAATTGTCTCTCCTCCTCACGCCTCCCGCCTAACAATGTAGTCCTCTCGTTCTCCCTTTCTAGGATTCTCTACCATTCCTTTTCTGGGTCCTTGTCATTTCTACTGCAGTTTGCCCAACAATCGAAGTCAAGATTCGCTGCGACCTCCTCGTTGACCTGGCGGGACACGACAATTCCACTTGCGGTGGGCCATCTTCCCCCTGCGCTACAATCCAGCAGGCTGTGTGGAACTCCGGAGAGGGACTTCTGCGTTAGGGGTGGCCGTCTCCCTTACAGTTGCCCTGACAATGGCCAAGGAGTGATCGTCGACAAGTCGCTGGCGCTACTCTCCGTGGGCGCTTCAGCAGTGGTGGACTGCGCAGGCCGCGGCAGGGCCTTCTGGCTCCGTGGCAGCGTCAGAGTCTCGGCAGTGGGATTCACGCTGCAGAACGGCGTGGCTGAGAGAGGCGGAGCCATCCTGGCCGATGGCGCCGAGGTCACCCTCACCAACTGCTCCTTCGTCAACAACACTGCCAGCAAGACCGGCGGAGGCGCTCTGTGCTTCTGCAACGCGTCAATGATTCAAGTCACCGGCACCGCTTTTGTGGGCAACTCTGTCGCGGCTTCAACCTGGGCGGCGAAGGGAGGCGGCGCCGTGTTGGCCCTCAATGCCGGTGTGGACCCGGTGGCGTACGGTTTTTCAGGTAACCATTTCTCTCTGAATCGTAACGGTACTATCGTTCTAAACACCACGATCCTGGAGAACTCTTCGATCATCTTCGCGGGCAATAGGTTCGCTACCAACGTTGGAGGCGCCATTAGTATTCTGGGTCGTCTGGTGCAAAACTCCACCATCGCCTTTTCAGACAACGACTTCGCCGAAAACGCCGGTGGCGTCGTCGCCATCAGCGGTAACCAAGGTGCCATCACCTTCAACCTGAGCACGACCGTCTTCGTGAGGAATCACGTGCGGGGGAACGTCAAGCGTGGCGACGGCGCAGGAATGGCTCTCGTGCTCAACTCTACGGTCGTCTCCAGAGTCCTTGTGGAGAACAACACCTTTCCCGCGAACTTGGGCGAGGGGTCGGTGGGCGGATCAGGTCTGCTGTTGCAGAGTTTCTGCACCGTATCGGCCAGCACCATTCGCATCAGTGGCAATCGCTTTGTCAACAACTCGGCCACCAATCCTCTCGCCAGCGGGGGCGCAGTGCGGTGGCAGTTTCTATTCACGCAGTCTGAAAAGTTTGACTGCGTGCTAGCCCTGGAGGACAACGTCATGATCGGTTAGTCCCTCCCTGTGCCTCTCCCCCCCGTCTTGTGTGTTGCAGAGTCTAACAACTACCTCCGCGAACTGGTACCATCATCCGCGACTATTTAACCTCCTATTCCCTAGCAGGTAATACCGCCGGCCTTAATGGTGGCGCAGTCAGTTTGGACGGTTACTGCTACAAGGGCGCAACCGTCGCCAACAGCCGCCGCCTGCTCGTCGGCGGCACATTCGCCAACAACACCGCTTTGAATGGCAAGGGGGGAGCGGTGTTTATCAGTCTCTGCCCCGAGAACGCCATCTCCTCTCCTGGCGTGCCCATCTCTGGCTGGACCTACCACGACAACTGGACCCTGTTCCGCAACGTGACCTTTGCTCACAATACGGCCAACTGCCCCCGCTGCATGGGTGGCGCCCTCAACATCGAATCCGGACAGACATTGATAAGCGGTTGTCGGTTCGAGCACAATCAGGTAGTGCTCCCGTCGTTCTACCTCCTCTCTCCCCTGTGAGATGGCTGCTGATCCCACAGCTCTGGGCAGGCCGGCTTCCTAGGAGGTGGGATCGTGCTTGGAGGACAGTCCACCGACGTGGCCCTGAACGCCAGCCTCTTCACCGACAACAGGGCCGGATCCAAAGGAGACGCCCTGTACTCCTTTGCTAGCGCCAACCTATCGGTGGTCGAGTCGGTCTTTGAGCAGCGAGAGTCCCCCATCGTCGACTCTGTATTCTACGTGGCTCAGGGGCTTCCAAACAACAACACCATCACAAGAGCCGAGATCAGGTGCCCTGCTGGCTTCTTATATCTGCGCCAACTGTCCCCGCAGTACAGCGTGCCACTCGCCCCCTGGGGCAGCCTGAACGCTCGCTTCGAGGTCCTGAAATGCTAGGCCTGTCCGCGAGACCAGTACGCACTCACAGGAGGAAGACTAGAAGCGGACGGCTCCATTGGGAATGTATGGGAATGTTCACCTGTCTCGAGTGCCCTGGTCAAGCGGACTGCTCTCGCGGTGGTGCAGACGTATACTCTCTCCCTGGCTACTGGTGCGGAGAAGCGTCCAGGTCAGCAGAGTCTACATCACCGCTTGCTTGCACTGCGTGCCCACCCGGCTACTGCTTCGACGATGCGCCTCGTCTGTGGCGTTGAGCATGCGCGGCCAATCGAAAAGGGCCTCTGTGCGGCAAGTGCGCCCCTGGCCACGGCGAGGCCTTTGGCGTCGACGAGTGCGTGCCCGATCAAGACTGCCTGGCGGTGGCCTGGCTGCTGCCAGCAGCGATTACCGGATGGCCTACGTGGCACTCGTGGTCTGGCTGCCGATCAACCACCACCCGCTGTGGAAGTCGATCACCTACTTTATGCAGACCGTGCCTCTCGTGTCATCTCCGGACAACGTTCTGCTGCGCGCCACGATGGCCGTCTTTGCGCTGGACCCGAGCGTCCTCGGCATCCACATGACGGCGTGCCCCTGGATGGGCCTCACTGCGGTGGAGAAGATGGCTGCGGACTATGTGCTTCCCGCCATGCTGCTCGTCGAACTGGCTGTCATGCTGGCTGGCCATTGTGTGTTCCGCTGGCTCCAGGGACAATTTCCCCATCGCGGCGCGACCAGAAACGACAACGACAGACCCTCGTGGTCTGTCAACGCCGAGACAGAAGACAGACACGGAGAAGGCGAGGAGGACTAAGAGATGGACGATACCTTGGACGGCAGTCGGCCGAGCACCGAATATGCGAGATACGCGGGAGCGCTGACGGCACTCGTGCTCCTGATGTACGAGGGCGTGACGAGTGCGACGATGGACCTGCTCAACTGCGTGCCGTGGGACGGCGCGCTGCGGCTCTTTCGCGCGGGCTACGTCACGTGCTACGCCGAGTGGCAGTACCCGCTCTTTGCCGTGCTGGGCGGCGTGCTCGTGCCGTTCCCGCTCCTGCTCGTCATCCTGCGCCGGTGGCTCAGCAGTCGACAGCGGCGCATGGGAAGCAGCGCCTCGGGCTGGGCGGTGCTACACGTGCTCGAGGGTCCTTACGCGCAAGGCCGGGCCTGGTGGGAGAGCGTGGGCATGCTGCGAAGGCTTGCGCTGCTGGGGGTGGCCACCTTTGTGACCGACCCGATGTGGCGCGCGCTCGGGCTGGCCGGCGGGTGCTTTGTCGTGCTCCTGTCGCACGCCTACCTGCGGCCCTACGCCGATCGCTACTACGGGTGGGCCGAGACGCTCTTCCTGTGCGACTTGACCCTGGTCGCCGTGCTCCAGATCCCGCAGGCGACCTTTGCCACCCTGGGTCAACCGTTTGAGGGCGCGGCTGCTGAGACCGTCGCCTACCTGCAGGAGGCGCTGGCCCTGCTGCCGCTGGCCTTTTGCGCCTACGTGCTCATGCGTCGGTACGGGCCGCCGCTCCTCGACTGACTCTGGTGCAAGAGGAGCATCCTCTTCCGCAGCGGCGAGGAGGCACGTGACGCAGGCGACCAAGAAGGGCACAACAAGCCCCACCGTCGTCAGGCTGCAGACGACGAGGAGGAGAGGCTCCTGTCAGACGACGGCGCCCAAGCGGGTGCAGAGGATGAAGACGAGGCGTCAATGCACCACTGCGACGAGGACAGCCCAAGCCTGGCGAAACTGGTTGAAATACAAGTGGGGCGCTCGCAGTTCCTTGACGCGCCGTCCCTCTGAGGGTAACTCGAGGCCTCTTACTCTTACGAATAGACCGTTTAACCCGTTCAACTCGTTCAATGCGTTTTCGATTCCTCTTGGGTCCAAAAACGGGGCAACAACTATGGACGGAAAGCGGAATGGGTGGCGCGCCCACTGGTGCAGCGACACCAGGAAACATGTGTGCGCAAACAAGTCCGGTCACCAGAAACAGCAGCAGCGGATTGCGCGAGCGATCATCCTGTGCGTTGCCATTCTTTCCGGTGACGACACGCTTTGATGGTAGGTGGAGTGACAACTCTGGGGGGAGGGAGTTAGAACGGGCAGCGCCATCAGGTGGACCCTGGGTACAAGCGGAGCCGCGCACGAGCAGACAGGCCATGCGAGGCTCCGCCGGAGAGCAGAGTCGTCTTCGGGCAGTGCATGGAGGAGCAGAAAAGTGTTTTATTTCATTGCCCTTAGGTGTGTCTGGCCATCTTGCCAGTCCTGCGTCGCGCGCGGCCCGCATCCAGCAGCAAGAGGCAGGCGCGCAACCACGCGACCATGCGGAACCGCAAACTGCAGTTATGCGTGTAGCCGTTGGTTGTGACGATGGTGTCTCCCTCCTCCCCGGCGTCCTCCACCCCCTCCTCGGCCGTCGGGTCGCCCATTGGCCTTATTTCTGCTAAGGATATCGGACGGACGTGGCACCACCGCTTCCACGAGGCTCGCGGCGCCGGGCCGGGATGGTCTCGGCGGGGGCACGGGGCGGGGTCTCCACCCCTGCATCGCTCGTAGGCGTATCGAAGCGCGGCGCAGGTGCCATAGTGCGCCTTCTCCGGCCACTGGCGGTTGGCCACGTCGAGGAGCGTCTGCCACAGATCGATGTGCCGCTCGAGCTGTGCCCTCGCGTCTGGCCCGCTCTGCGCATGGCACCGATCCAGGGCCTGCACCAGCCGCTCGAGCAGCGGCGCGGTGGTGGAATAGGAGCAGCAACGGCGACGCAGTCGGGGATAGGCGCACCTCGTGCACTGGTAGCGCGTGTCTCTGCTGCACACGTGCTGCACCACTTGGCCGATGACATCCCCCCCGAGCGCCGCCGCCTCATGTGGCCACCGCTCGAGAAGAAATAGCGCGCATCCAGTGTCGCCGCTCTTTGATGCCACGTAACCGAGCAGGTCGCGCAGTTGGCCGGGTGCCGGAACATATCCGCCGCCGTCGTGAGCAAGGAGCCAGCGTATCACGGCTTCGGGACGGCTGGTGCTTCGAACCCTGTCGTCGTAGGCCACGGTGACCGCCCACTTGGCTACTTTCTCGATATCTACTGGGGTCCCGAGGCGCTGCGCCGCATCAATGGCCCACGACAGCACGGCGATATCGGCGTACCTGCACGCACGCGGAAGCAGCCCCTCCAGGCAGATCCCGTGGCCCCGCTCGAGGAGCACGTCGAGCACTGGAACCGAGGCCCTGTCAAAAGCGCGCGGACCACGGTCGTCCCACGCTGACCTCAGCCAGGCGCCGAGGGGCTCCGCGGAGGAGGTGTCGGCCATGATATCCAACAGCCTCGCCAGCACGCGGCCCGCGCCATTGTCCCCGATCATGTGCCACGCGTCCGAGTGCTGGTACTCATCATCACCGCTCCAGGGGTTGTAACCCGAGCGGAGCAGATACTCGACCGCATCTGGGTTGTCGCCACAGACCGCCACTTTGAAGTTCCACCCCTGGTCGGCATCGCCGTGGGTCAGGAAACCGGGCGCAACATCGAGCAGCGCTGTCAGCGTCGAGGCGCAGCCCCGCAGCAGGGCGGCGTGAAAGGCCGCATCAGAGATGCTGAGCATCTGGCCGCCGTAGAGCCACGTCGGGGTCGGCGGCACCACTCGCCCTCCAGTGGTATCCGCTTCCCGTAGGATCATCTTGGCAGCGTGCTCCACCAGAGGAGGACGATTGGAAGCCACCAGCACAGCCGCTGCGTCGGCGTGCGATGGCGCGCCGATCGAGGTGCACAAGGTGATCACAGCCTCGGGGGCTGGGTCCCACAGTTCGGGGCGCATCGATATCCACTCGACAATGTCCGACGCTCGCACGGGGATTAGGCGCCGATCATCACCCGACGGGGCGGACCGATAGCAGGGATCGCAACAGCAGTCACTCACCCTCTCTGGTGCCCCCCCGCACAGGCACTCGTGATCATTGGGGAGGCCGCGAACGGCAACTGTGGCGGAGGCGTCGGCCACCACGTTACGCCAGAGCCGACACACGCCACGCACGATGAAGAACCACCGCGGCCCGAGACCAGCGACTAGGATGGCGTGCAGAGTCTCGTTGGGCATGCCACCCAGCCTTCCGTTGTCAGCCGAGGAATCGCAGTCGTCCATGGGGCGCCGAGGTGAAAGGGGGACGAGGAGCCACAGGTGCGATGGGATGTGCTTGCTAAAGGCGGGTGGGGGGTGGAGAGAGAGGGAGAGTGAGAAAAAAGAGGCTTGCCGTTCAAGGCCCCGGGCTGCGCTTTTTATGCTCACCGCTTAGTAGGTGAATTTCCTGTCGGAGTTTGTCTGGTCAGACAAACTCCGCAAGCCTTGTTCGGAGTAAAGTCTCGTTGCGTCGGCAGTTGGTGTGGCGTGGGGATGTTGTAGAAGGGCGACGCGTCATCGTCGGGTGGCCCCTAGCAGGCAGGAGCGCAGCCTGCGCGGTACACGCGCCACCGTGGTGGCAAAGGGCCAGGGGATCAATGGGGTCGACTGTGGAGTGCAAGTGTCACTGGTGTGGTCGCCGTGAGCCCCCTCGCCTGCCTTTTGTGAAGAGCCAAAATCGCCTTCAGCAGTGGGCCAAAGTGCCTCTTTCACAGCGGGCTTCAACACCGGGCCACAAGATACGCCGAGACACCTAGGGCCAACGTGAGGTCTTGTCCACACCTTGGACTGCTGCATCACATGCCAGATGTGTTCTTGGTGCTTCAACCGTCTCCAACCCTTCGGTGGCGAAATTTGTCTGTGGTTATGTGTCACATACCCACGGACAGACATCTGCTGTGCATGGCCTTGATGGTCCTTCCTGGTACTTGATTTTCAAGCCTTCACTTCATTGCGCTCTCCACTGAGACCCCAACCTCACCCCCTTTCTCCAACAGCCGCTGTCTCGGCTCCTCATAAGGAGGAGCAGGACAAGGATGAACCCAAGACCTCAATGGTACTGGTTACGCTCTGCGCAGCGCATCACTTGAGGGAACGCTGTTCGTACCAGCTGCCCCTGGTTTCTGCCGAGAGAAACACCGCTGAATATTCTTGACATTTCAATGTCTCCTCTCCTCACTCGTGAAATCTGCGGACGCATCGGAGTTTATCTGATCAGATAAACTCCGCCGATGAATTTTGTTTTTAATCTTTCACTTGCCGTCCCCAGCACAGGTGGCTTACCTGAGATAGTGCTCGCGAATTAGTCGCACTCGCATTCGCATTAGCGAACAATGCGTATTCTTTCCTCACAGACCTGTCAGACGCATTGTCTCGATTTTTGTTCTTATTATTCCGCTTTGCTTAGCCGACCATTATTCAAGAACCACCGATGTCACATCGGTGGCAGACGGATGTTCCTCCTTTGCTTGCCCTTTGACAGAGTGATCTTCCCACAGGCATGATTGGAGAAATGCGCTCTGTCCTTGGCTGGCCAAAGCAACCCAGTTAACGTCCCTGTCGCAGTTGGACCTCTGCCACAACGGCATTGATTCCAGAGAGGTGAAGAATGGCTGGCCCAGGTCTTTGGCACCATCTGCTTGGTGAATCGCTTGACAACATACAAGCCGAGCCACTCTGATGGGAATGCGGCAGCAAGTAAACGCGTTGATGAGCAGGGGAAAGAAGAAACGCTGCAGGGCTCTTCGCATGAGTCGCGCCCTGTTGGCCATACCCATGCTCTACTCCTGAGCCTTCTTTGTCGCTACCTTGGCACTTTCCACCTTCTCCTAAGGCGTTTATAATGGCAACAACCGCACGCCTCTACAGGGATTCCTCTTCTTCGTCTTGCTCTCCGTCGTGGTCAGATTGTTCTGCTACGAAGTCATCTTCTGTGAGCAACCAATTCGCGCTTCCGGGTTGCCCGTTGTCGGTGCCGTCATCAGAGGCGAGCATCACGAGGTCCTGCCTGTAATTCTGTGAGGTGGCACGCAGGACGACAAAAGGCTCGTGAGGTTGTTTCTCCCCATCACATCGGTGGCAGATGGATGTGTTTCTGTTTAAAACACGAACACACACACACACACACATACAGAGAGAGAGAGAGAGACGCGCCATCGATCCTCGTACCTCTTGTATCTGGGCCTGGAAGGATTCCTACATGAGCCTCGGGCTATGTCAGTCATCACAAAAAAGAGCAGCACGGAGGAAGGGCGGGGAGATCAGAACTGGCTACCATAGATCGAAGCACATACCACGGACGCAGAGAGGGCTGCTTGGACCAGTTCGTCATCGTCGTCGCCGTAGTCTTCCTCGCTTCTGTCGCTTGGAATTGCTTGGACCTGCTCTGCCTCCTTGCCGTGTTCGGAGTAAGGACCTCCTCTACCACCTGTGCCAGTTGCGTCGGGACGCTGCTCCGCAATCCGTTTTGCTTCCCACCACCCATCCACCACCATTCGCTCCCCGGTAAGAGAAGGAATTGAAGACTGTTGCATGCAACACGGAGAAGAGTAAAGGAAGCAGACACGAAGCGGACGGGGCGGGGGGAGACCGAAGGTGAGGGGAGGGGCGGGGAGAATTCCTGGTGGCGGGCGCGCGCCCGGCGGTGGTTTTACGGGCTGGCGCTTTTGTGCTCGTCGGTCTTCCAACGCTGCAGCGTTCTTGTGAGGCTCCTGCGCGCAGGCCCACTGCCAGTCCTTGACAGTGGGCGTTGATCTGCCGCTCCCAGCGACACGCAACCTCGCTCGATCGAGAGTCCGCACGAGTAGGGAGCGCAAGGTTGTCGGGTCTCTTTGATCCTGCTTGAGCAGGTCGTCGCGCAGCACGTCGCGGGGCCTGCGGTGGAAGCCCTTGTCGAAGAGCTTTGCGACGGAGAGGAAGCCGGAAGGAGCGGTCGCAATGACGGTGCTACGCCGCTGGGGGTCGCTTTGCACCTCGGGCAATGCGCATAGCAGGTCCAAAATGAGCGTTACCTTCCTCTCACGCTCCGCTTCGGCTTGTGTGTCCGGCCAATCCATCCTTGCTTGAAACCTTCTCGCGAGGTGTACCCACTCAGCACTAAAAATATGGACCAACCGCGGTTACGCCGGCGGTTGTCGAGCAACGGATAATGTGTTGTGCGTTGTGAATTCTTGCCGACCTTACCCCTTTAACCTTTTGATTGGCTACGAGGCCAACGATCAGATAAACTCCGCTAATGGTGAAAACTGCTGCGCTTTGGCCACCCCACACAGCCCCGGTGTTGCTGGTGGCCTGTGTCGGGTGGGGGCTTATGGCGGCTGCCCAGATAAACTTCGATGGTCAAGAGAAGAATATTCTTCTTTCCTGAGTCGATTAATAGGCACTTTCCCGTTAGTCAGGCAGGAACAGCCAACGCTCCCACGCTTCCTTACTCTTTCTCGTGGGTGGAAGGTCACAGGACGGGATGAACGGATCTGGCACCCTGTAAAGTTGGAGCGACATGCAATGTAAGGGCTGCAGGTGCCCACACAAACCAATCTCACCCAAGGAGGTGGCGCCGCGGAGGGGCTGAAATCACCACGGTTTGGGGCAACAGGAGCACGGAGTGGCCCGACGTGGTTTTGGGGCTGCTTGGGTCCGCAGTGTTGACCGCACCCGCTCTCCACAAGGTCCTGCGGGTTTGTCTGCTCAGAGGAACTCCGTGCAATCGCACGTGCCTAAACCGGTAAGCCCATCACCGCAGTTTGCAGAGGCATCGCTTTGGAGGTGGGACCAGAGGAAGAGATCGCTGCTGCAGGTTCTCTCTATGGCAAGTTTACTATAAAGGATATGGGACCAGCCACTTCCATCCGCAATATCGAGGGGTCATTCACCCTCGACCTCCGCTACATCGCGGCGCTACTTTGACCGCCACGCGAAGTTCTGTACCGAGATGAGGCCCATAGTGCCCAAGTCCCTCACGGCGCCCTCCCAAGTCGTCATGAGCCACTTTGGTTTGGAAACTGTCCTCAACCCATCAAACGCGCAGCCATCCTGGGTCAGGTCGATGGACTCCACTGGCCGGTGTGCCGGTTCATGTGCACAAGATGTGGGCCGCACTCCTTACCTGGCGGAGCCAAACAAGAAGGACCCGGCCGCGAGGTCCGCTCTCTCTCTCTCTCTCTCTCGATCTAAGCGCGAGGCTCGCTCGGGAGGCTCCGCTGGCTGTGCTCAAGTGGGTGCGCTCGCAAGGATGCCCCTGGGACGCCGGCACGTGCGCTGCTGCCGCACGAGCGGGTCACCCCGATGTTCTGAAGTGGGTGTGCGACGGCGCAGCGCGCACCGGACGGTTGCGAGTGGGCTCACTGGAAAAAGGGCTGCCCCTGGGAAGGGACAATGGTTCTTCCCCTTGTCGACTCTACGGGCGAGTAGACTGAAAAGCCGACAATAGGAAGAAATCGTGGACACCATCATTTCTGAGGTTCCGAGGGGTGTCCGCTCCTGAACTCATCATGAGGGCGTGACCCATTAACTGGGCGCCAGGGCTGGAAGGGCTACACCCCGGTTTCACCTGCTCACGACCTGAGACCATTTGCCCAACCGGCACCAGTGTTCAAGTGAGACGATGCATCAGAATAAAAAGAACGGCTCTTTGTTGCTCCACCAAACCGCGAGCCATGTGCTCTTTTCAATACCACGCGGTCAGCGGCCTGAGTTGGCTTTGTGGCACCGCAAACACATAGTCGGGCTTGCGCTCGTCGTCATGGTCGTTGCCTGCCGTGGTGACCATGCTCGTCAACGCGAGCGGATGCTCGTGCTCCTCCTGCTTCTGCTCCTCTTGAGCGCCGGTGGGACCCGAGCATGGACGGGTGGCGCAGTTGGATCGGGCAAAGACGGCTGCGCGTGGGGCAAAGCCACGGAATTCTACCTCCACAGGGCGCTCCTTGAGCACCGCAGGCTCACCCTGGCTGCCGTCGCCCTGGTCAACAACGCCGCCGTTGTCGTCGCCGGCATCGGCATCGTGGATCAGCATGAGCACGTAGAAGTCGCGCAGTTGCCTCTGCTCCCTCCACATGGGCACGCGCAGCGGCTGCCCTTCGTCACCCCTGGCGAGCGCCGTACACACGCCGACCGTCCGGCCGTCCGGCAGCAGCAACGTCATATTCCACTCGTCGTCGGGCGATGCTGGCCTGTGCCAGACCGGGCTGCCCGCACGGATCTCGGCCACGGTCAGCACCTGGACGCCGGGTCCAAAGAGGCTGCTGAAGGCGCACTCGCCAATGACGTCCTGCCGCGTGATGGGCGCGAGTCCTCCGTTGAGGCGCACGGTGGGGGTGTCTGCACGCAAGCGAGGATCCCGGGCGCAGGCCTCGGCCTGCTCCGCCGTCGGCCTGTACCGTGCACCGACAGGCACGTCGTGCAGTGGAGGCAACGCGGTCCTGCGGCGGAAGGCGCCGCCGCACGGCCTGCCTGTCGGGAGTAGCAGATGGCGAGGATTCTCAGGTTTCCAGGGCGCCCTCCTGCGCACGGTGCTGAGGGGCGTGGCATCACGTTCTTGTTCTGCTTTCCTTTTCCTCATGTTTGTTGGGCTTGGCTGTTGTACACTGTTGTGAGCGACTGACTGGGCTTTTTAAATGCTGTTGCGCACACATTGATAGCACAGAAAAGCGCGCGCGTGTCCGCATTGGCCAACTTCAAAAACATGTTCGTTTGGAATGAATTTCACCGGGAGGATGTGTCGTTGAGAAGTGCCAATGATGAAGTATCTCTGTCGATTTTGCGACATTTTCGCTTGCTGCAATCCTTTGTGCCTCCAACTTTATTCGGAAACAACAAGAAAAGAGAGATCTGCACAACTCAACGGTTCGGGTTCCCTCATTTGCCCTTGCGGATGTGACAGATTAAAATGAATTAATTTAAAATTGGCCTGCGGAGTAGGGCCGCTTTGGAGAGGATCTGGGCGGAAGGGGGCTTGTGCTCGGACCCATTTTGGTGGGGTGGTGGCGAGGAGTGCTCGGGCAAAGGGATTTTTGTGCAAATGCTGCCTGCGCGCAGAGGCAGCGACTTACTTCCAGCCGGCAAAAAGGGCGACCAGATGGGTGCGAGGATTTGCTCAAAGCCGGCAAAAAAGCAAGCCTGCCTCTTCTTGTGCTCTAACTTGCCAGTGTGCTCGGTTCGAAAGCAAATGGGCCTGTGGCGCAAAGCCGGCGGCCACGACCGCGTCGGCAAAAAGCGCAACCAATGGGTGCAAGGCTTGGCTCACGCTTGAAAAAGCAAGGCCAACCCTTACTCAAGGCCAACAACCCCTTGCTCGCTGCTTGCTGCTGGCCTGGTTGGTCTTCTTGGTGGTGGGTGGGCAGCGAGGTGTGCTCGCGACTCAAGTTTTTGGGTGCAAATGGTGATGTGGCGAAAAGCCGGCGACCCCTTGCAGTCGGCACAAAAGCGCGACCAATGGGTGCGAGGCTGTGCGAGGTTGCCAAAAAGCAAGGCCAACAACAACCCCTTGCTCAACCCCTTGTGCGGGCCAACCCCTTGCCTGCCCTTCCCTGGCATCCCTCCCAAGGGACTCCCCTTGCTCTTCGAGACGGCCTTGCTCTTGCTCTCCTTCGCTTCATCCAAAGGGAAAAAAGAGCAAAAAGAACGAGACTGGGGCGAAAAGCAAGGCCTTCTCCTTCCTTCCCCTTGCTTTTGTTTCTTTTGGCCGCTGGTCTTGTCCTATTGGTTGGCCTGGGATTGTGTGGTTGCAGGTGGTTTTTCGCAACAAGGACCCAACAGCCAATGGCCACCAACGTTTAAAACGTGTCCATTGGAAAAATAACAAAACCCTGGTTGGTGTGACTCAACACGGGGAAACTTACCAGGTCCGGACATAGTAAGGATTGACAGGGTGGTGCATGGCCGTTCTTAGTTGGTGGAGTGATTTGTGTGGCCGTTATGGCGGTCTGGGTGGGCAGGTAAAGCGCGCCAGTGCTATTATCTCTCTTCGACAACCGCCCCCACCAACATCTACTGAGTTCTTTTCCACCCCAAACCTGCCCCACCGACGCCGGCTCAGACCGGTCTCCGGCCATTGATCTACCACACCAGGAGCATGAGCACCAGCACCAGCAGCCAAGACGGTGACTTGCCGACGACCAGGCCACCATCCACGACGACGACGTGGAAAAAGGGCCTACACCTGGTCGACCGAGAGCCGCGGCCGGACGCTGAGGGGGGGCAGCGCACCCACAAGGCCGACGATAACCGCAAGAAGAAAAGGAGGCGGGCGACACCAGAGGAGGACCGAGATGAGGAACAGGCGCAAGCAACGGCTCCGAGCACCACGCCTGGCGTCTACGGCGGGAGCGATGGCACAGACCATCACCGTGCAGAGGATGCCGCCGGTGCGTTGGCCGAGCCCGATTCTGCTGCTGGAAGCCCCATCGCCGAGTTGCCGCTCGAGATGGTCCATGCCGTGCTTGCCCAAGTCGACGACCTCGACCTTCCGGCGTGCCTCTTCGTGTGCCACGACTGGAGAGATGCCGTCGCGGACAGAGCGAGGCACACGTGGCGAAGGCGGCAGGACTTGCTCAGCGAGCGGCTGGCTGCCGACGGGCGGCTCGCAGCGCTCCAGTGGGCCCGCTCGGCCCTGGATATCCCTTGGGGCAGGAAAACCTGCAGCGAGGCCGCACGCCGAGGCCACCTCGACCTGTTGAGGTGGGTCCGCGCTCAGGGCTGTCCGTGGGACGAGAACACGTGTAGCCAAGCAGCGCGAGGCGGCCACCTGGGCCTCCTGCAGTGGGCGCGAGCTCAGGGCTGCCCGTGGGACAGGAACACCTGTAGCCAAGCAGCGCGAGGCGGCCACATCGGCCTCCTACAGTGGGCGCGCGCGCAGGGCTGCCCGTGGGACGAGTACACGTGTAGCCAAGCAGCGCGAGACGGCCGCTTGGACATGTTGATGTGGGCACGAGCCGAGGGCTGCCCATGGGACGAGAAGACGTGCAAGAAAGCAGCGCGGGGTGGCCACCTCCACCTCTTGCAGTGGGCGCGCGCTCAGGGCTGTCCGTGGGACAAGCAACTGAGTTGGGCGGCGGCAGCGAGCGGGCGGCTGGAAGTGCTCGACTGGGCGACGACGCAGGGCTACCCATGGGACCCGGAGCGCATGTGGACTGCAGCCGCATGGAGTGGCCGTCCGGGCATGATTCGGTGGAGCCTCGACCGCGGACTCGGTGGCTGGCAGCCGACGCCGCCGGGTGGGCCGCGACTGACCCAGGCGGCGGCCCTCCAAGGCCATCTCAAGATGCTGCAGTGGCTGCGGGAGAGGGGCTGCCCGTGGGACGAGAGAACGTGCGCGGCGGCAGCGTACGGCGGCCACCTTGCGTTGCTCCGGTGGGCTCACGCCAACGGGTGTCCGTGGGACGAGCGCACGTGCCTGGTGGCCGCTGCCTACGGCCAGCTCGAGGCGTTGCGCTGGGCAAGGTGGAACGGGTGCCCCTGGGACGAAGACACGTGCCGGATGGCGGCCGCCCACGGCCACCTCGATACCCTGCGGTGGGCGATGCACACTGGGTGCCCTCACACGCACCAGGAGCTCTACAATAATGCGGCCGCCTGGGGCCGAGCCGGCGTCATGGCATGGCTCGAAGAAGATGCACGAACCAAGGGCGTCGACCTGCACGTGCGGGGGCCTTGTGCTAACGACGACGACGTTGCCTGCGACGAGGTGATAATGATGGACACGGTCAAAGACCTCTGGCGAGCGCAGCAGTGGACTCCGGGATTTGTTCGCCCATAATGTGAGTCATGTAATCAGATTGGCGCGTGGCCTGCTGGCTTGGTAGCGCTATAAATTACATTACATGATGAGTACTGGGTGTTCCTCGATCCGTGGTATCCTTTAACGTAACATCCGCAACGACCGCTCCTCCCCTTTGCCTCCTACCCTTCATGGCCTTCTCTTTTTCTCGGCGCGAAAGCACCGCATAAAAGGGGCGAAGCGAAAGGGATGCAATGCGAGGGCTCGTCGGGCAACATTGTTGAAGAGCTGCGCGCAACCAGTCCATGGGATTCGAGGAGCCGTCACTGCCTCGACCTTGGCATCCGGCGAGGCCGAACAGAACACCGTACTGGATCGTGATCCCTATCCCTGGATGGCCCCTGCCGTAGATCGGGGTCCCACACTCCCCGCAGGTTACTGGCCCACTCCTCGTGGAAACGGAGAAAGCAGTCCGAGATCTCGGCACCACGAGCTCATCCATGTGCAACAAGGCCTCGTCCCACGGCGGGTCTCACCACCAACCAGATCGTCGTCTACGTCGTCTCGGTGTCATTGCTGACGTCGCCCTGGGAGGACTCTAATACCGTTCGAACCAAGAGGACGCAGCATCGCGTCTGACCCTCTGACGGCATTCTTTGCAGGCGTGTGGTATCTTGTTTGCCACTCTCGCAACAACCAATACATGCATACGCCCTTCTTCGTCCCTTTCCTGCTGCTGCAAAGTACATGCGACGGTATCGTGATGGCGAGACGCACTCAAGTTGCGCATTTTCCAACCAAAGCCCCTCTCACTGTGACGGTCGCAGTGCCATTTACAAAGCCCGCATGACTCTTGCAAGAGCGTCACCGCGAGGCGCTTATCTACCTCCAGTGAGAGGATGCCTCGACTAAAAGACGGCGCCATCAGCCATAGAGCATGGTCTCGCCGGATGTGGCTGAGTTGACGGAGAGTCCAGGTAAAGTTGTTTTCCGTTTCTTTTTTTTTGCGAAAGGCACGCACACGCCTCCACGCAGGCCGGAGCACGGGCCACCGGCACAAGCGGGGACGTAGTTCTCGGCGGTCAGTCTTGGCGTGGAACCTCGCGAATTGACCACCACCTCGGCCCAGAGCGCCAGGCTCATCGACTGCCTCGCCCTCGGGGTTGGATGCGCTCGCGTTATCGGCGATTTTTTCACCGGCCACAGTGAGCGGGGCAACCGTCCTTCTCCTCTTGTGGGGACGCAGAGAGCAATCTCCTCTCCCTCCTTCCTCCGCCTCTTCCGCTCCTCCTGGGGTGACGGTTGACGTGTCACCTCTCTGCATGTTTCGCTTGCCTCTCCGCTGGCTGCAAACGGCCTGTGCGTATCCAGGTAACGAGGGATGGCCTGCCGGGGACGCGCGGAGACCAGTGGCGCTAGGTCGGCTCACCGGGGGCGACATCCTGGCGGCCGCCAACGAGACCGGAGGGCTGTCGGGGGGCTGCGGTGCGGCCGACGCCTCCACAGCAGGACCCACCAAGTCGCAAGGGTCTCCTATCCTGGCTCCCGGCGGCGATGTGGGGGACGTAGCGACTGCAGCGAGGGCCGACGACCGTGCCTGACGCGAAGGCTCGCGGCCGGCCTCCTCCTCGTTCCCCTGCGGCTCCCCGCCTATGGAGGCGTCGAAGTGGCGCTGGAAGGGCGCCTCCAGCGACTCTGCTGTGGCCCTGCTGACGGCGTCCAGAAAGATGTCAAGCAGGCGCTGCCCCAGGACCCTTTGCTTGTCCAGTCGGATCCACTGTTCCAGTTGGGCCCAGGAGCTCTTCTCCCACGAGAAGGGTCCGCAGCGCTGGTTGACCTCGGTGATCAGGCTCCCGAAGGCGGAGAAGCACACGAGCGGTAGCAGAGCGAGTTCGTGTGCGCGCTGGGTGAGGAGCACACGCTCGAAGAGCACATAGATGAGGGTCGCCTGGGTGCGCTTGAGTACGCTCTTGGCCTCTAGGCCCAGTAGGTGGTGGCACAGGTCATCAAAGGAGGCCACAAGGACACCGCGGGGGAGCGTGACCGGTACTGCCCCGGTGCACCATATGCCGAGCGTCCTCGAACAGAAGGCGTAGATGTTGTGAGTCCTCCTCCTGCTGCTGCTGCTGCTCGCCACTT